>JABUQX010035290.1:45000-57500 GCA_015478945.1 Trachelipus rathkii
AGTTTTAGATGTATTTGTTTTCATCAATATTCTACTTAGTACATTTTCCTTTTCTTTCACACATTCATCTCTTTCGTACAATGACCACAATATACCAGCAGACCAACAAACCAACATACCAACAGACTAACAAACCAACCAACCAACCAACCAACAGACCAACGACGCTTCATTTTACCTCCCTGAATTCAAAGGAAAATATTTTATTATTATTTATTAAAGAATTTTGTTTTAACAAAAGATTTCAAATGATTTCTATGGTTAGATTTCCAACCACTTTTAAATGTTTATTTTTTTTTAAAATATCACAATATTATTATTATTATTATTATTATTATTATTATTATTATTATTATTATTATTATTATTATTATTATTATTATTATTATTATTATTATTATTATTATTATTATTATTATTATTATTATTATTATTATTATTATCATTATTATTATTATTATTATTATTATTATTATTATTATTATTATTATTATTATTATTATTATTATTATTATTATTATTATTATTATTATTATTAATATTGAGGATAATAATGGCTAATATTATTGTAACCATTTATTACTATTTAGTTATTATTAAAGTTAGTATTATCATTTTTGTATCATCTTCCGTTATTATTATTATTATTATTATTATTATTATTATTATTATTATTATTATTATTATTATTATTATTATTATTATTATTATTATTATTATTATTATTATTATTATTATTATTATTATTATTATTATTATTATTTTTGGTATCGTTATTTTTTATTATACTTTTAATTCAATTGATATTACTTTCAGAAATTTAGAGACGTTACTATTGTTCTTACTTAAAATATACTTTCTGTCATAAACAATTATGAAAAATCATAAAGGCAGGCAATCAATTGGAGACTTATGGGATACAATACAGTGTTGCATTAGGAACACTATTTCATATGTTAGGAAGTTGCCTCTTATCGTATATGATTTTATTGGTATATCTGAAATTGCATAAATATTAAATTTTATAATGTAAAACTCTAAGTGTATCTTTATTTTTAAATATTTAACTAGTATTTACTCTGATAGGGAAAAAAAATATGAATAAATAAATAAATGAATTATTATCATCATTATTATTATTATTATTATTATTATTATTATTATTATTATTATTATTATTATTATTATTATTATTATTATTATTATTATTATTATTATTATTATTATTATTATTATTATTATTATTATTATTATTATTATTATTATTGTATATATGAAAGCGAAAGCGATAAGCTCATATTATATTATAAACTGGAAATATTAGTCAGAATAAAGAAGAAAACAAATTAAATTAGTTTTAAAAGAGCATTTGAAAGCAAAAGACGAGAAGAAGCTTATATTAGGATCTTACTATAAGCCATTGAAACTGAGCTCGTGCTTCTCTACTCGTGAAGCGCTTTCGGATGGTGAGAGTAGCAACGTTGTGTACCGATTTCAATGTTCTGAAAGTGGATGTAACGCCGCTTATATCAGATACACAACGAATACCTTCAACATGAGAATGTCGCAACATAAGTATAAGCCGAGTAAAGTATTTCAACATTTTAAAGAAGAGCACCACAAAAATCCCGATAACAGCATAAAAGAAAGCTTCTCCATCATAACAAGGAAAAATGATTTTTATGAATTGCTCCTCGGGGAAATCATTGCTCTTAAGGAAACATAAACCAGTGATAAATATAAAATATAATGAAATATCCAATTTTTTAAACATTTTTAAATAACAAAAAAGTCAATGTACGTTAACTTTCACTTTTTAAAATATTAATTTTATTTATTTATTTTTGTTATTAGTTTATACGATTTTATTTTATCAAAAATTTCAAATTATTAAAATCTAAAAAATAAAATTATTCCTTGAAGATGTCCGAAGTATATGGACGAAAGCTCGGTACTGTAATTAAATCATTAGTTTTAATTTATTCCAGGATAATTTTAAAGAAAATTTCTTCTGTAGAAAGAAATACTTTCAGGAGGCTTGAAAAATCAACAAAATCATACATTAAAATAAATGCTGATATTGAGTTTTTAGAATTATTATTATTATTATTATTATTATTATTATTATTATTATTATTATTATTATTATTATTATTATTATTATTATTATTATTATTATTACTATTATTATTATTATTATTATTATTATTATTATTATTATTATTATTATTATTATTATTATTATTATTATTATTATTATTATTATTATTATTATTATTATTATTATTACTAGTATAAATATTATACTGATTATTATTATAATTCCTTTTTTATTTAATAATTGCTCTAATCTTAACATTCATTATTATTATTATTATTATTATTATTATTATTATTATTATTATTATTATTATTATTATTATTATTATTATTATTATTATTATTATTATTATTATTATTATTACAATTATTATTATTGTTAATACATTCACAATATATAAAGACACCACTGCTATCTTAATGTAGGACAGAGAACTACAGAAATAGATATAAAAAACTCAATAAGCAAGGTAATAATAGCACCACACCATGGGCGGATGTAAATAACTACTCCCTAAGCTTAAATTAAACCCCATTACTTAATAATTACAAATCTTTAAAAGTCTCTTCAGCTTAATATTAAAAAAGAAAAATATGTAATCATGAATAAGTCGTAGTCTTCAAAATTATTAGGTGTTACTCTCCAAGCTAAAAAAAAAATTCAAATAACACATCAACAACAGTGTTAGTAGCGCACTATCCGTTCCAAATTATTGATTCCTAAAAATTTTAAATTTTATTTTAATATATGTTTTAATATACCTTTTTTAGTCATTTATATCCTCACATACAATAATATATGGGCCAATAGTCTATCAATATTGGGTTGTGGAGTTAGTACTTGTTTCAACCACTTGGGACTTTGCAGAAAAAAATCATTTTATATTACAATAAGGATATGGTATGTATGTATGTATGTATGTATGTATGTATGTATGTATGTATGTATGTATGTATGTATGTATGTATGTATGTATGTATGTATGTATGTATGTATGTATCATTATTATTATTATTATTATTATTATTATTATTATTATTATTATTATTATTATTATTATTATTATTATTATTATTATTATTATTATTATTATTATTATTATTACTGCTATAATTTTTGATAGTATATTATATTATTATTATTGGTTGGTTAGTATATTATTATGCCATTATTATTATTATTATTATTATTATTGTTATTACAATTATTGTATTATTATTATTATTACATTATTATTGTTGTTATTATTATTATTGTTATTGTTGTTATTAATATAATCATTATTAGAAATGTAAATATCTTAAACAGTAAATCTAGTCTTATTATTGTTATTACTCTATTATTATTATTATTATTATTATTATTATTATTATTATTATTATTATTATTATTATTGATTATTATTATTATAATTATTCGTGTTACATATTATTATTATTATTATTATTATTATTATTATTCTTATCACATTACATTCTTTTTATTATTAGACTTATTATTATTTTTAATCCACCTAGTATATATATATATATATATATATATATATATATATATATATATATATATATATATATATATATATATATATATATATATATATATATAAATAATAATAATATATATATAATAACAATAGAGAAAATAAGAATAATAATTGCAATGATAATTACTAATTTCCATCTTTTAATACCCTTGCGCCGTTGTTGACGTTGAATATTTGGAGTTATGACTTGTCTTTTCCTTCGTGAAGTAAAACTGAACTTTCTTTAACCATTACTACCGTATCTCATTTTTCTTGTTCATTCCAACTAGATTTTTAATCATTAAAATCATTAGTTTAATACGTGAAAAAATTAATACTTTCTATTAATATTATTGATACCAGTAATTTTCCTCTGTATTGATTATAATATATTTTGTAAATTGCAGCATCACTGTTCATATTGTTCATATTGCTCATATGTCGTTTTCATACGTTTTCTATATATCTTTTTAATTTTAATGACGGTAATAATTTTTCTAAATATTTTTTTAAAGTTTTTTTTTATCCGATTTTGATGAAACAAAATATTAACATTTAAGCGAATATTTTCCCCAAACAATTTTCAATTTCAGTTGTTCAAATGTTCTCAGTCAGATTCGTTTTACTATTTTTGGAAAAAGGTATTTCATATCCAAGGAATCGGCATCTAGACTAAATTTAAATACTTTCCTTCGATACCAAATTTCATTTTTTGATTTGCTACAATTTTATACGTAGTTAAACTGACATTTTTTTTCTTTTTTTTCAAAACTAAAATTCGATGCATATTGTATGCCAAAAAAGCTAACTTTGAGATATGATAGATATTTTCAAATAATTTATTTGGGTTTCAAATATTATAATATACCCACTTTTATAGCCTAAGATTTAAAAAAAATAGATATTTTAACTACTTTTAAAAGTTTTCATAGAAACCTGCTCCATGAAAATTTTTTCTTCTTATACAAAACGTAGAAGTATGATTGAAATTCTCTTTGGAAAAATTTCAAAATTACAGAAACAAAACAAGACACTCTCGGCTCTAAAACAATTTCTTTTAATTTCTTATAATATTATAGCATACTCAAAATTCGTATTGAATGGAAGCTACTAAATCTAGTCTATATTAAAATTCATTGAATGTTAGATTTCAAATATATATATTATATATATATATATATATATATTAGTATTATATTATATATATATATTATTATATATGATATATATATATTATATATATATATATATATATATATATTGGTTATTATTATTATATATATATATATATATATTGAAGAAGATATATATATATATATATGGAAATATATATATATATGTATATATAAAATTTTATTGTATGTTATATAAATATATATATATATATATATATATATATATATATATATAAATATATATATATATTAAAATTCATTGAATGTTAGATTTAAAATATACATATTCCTATAAATTAGTTAGACCGATGTGAATGAGAACATACCGATATTGAAGCTTTTTACTTTTCACTGCTTAAAACCGATTTCAAATTTTTTTTTTCAAGATCTGGAAATTGTTGGGTGAGATCCTTCATCTCTCTTTTGAAGCTTGTTTCATCAGAATCAGATGAAATATATATTATATATATATATATATATATATATATATATATATATATATATATATATATATACATATATATATATATATAAAGTAGTTACACCAATATGAATGAGAACATATACCGGTATGATAACTTTTAACTGCCTAATTAATTTTAAGTTTTATTTCAGAACTGAAAATGTTGGGTGAGATCTTTCATCATTCTTTTGTTGCTTGTTTCGACAGAGTCGGAAAAAAAGAATTATATTAATCTATCTGTACAAACAGTTTCATTTTAAATTTTCTGAAACATTTCCGTAAATCTGCAAAACTTTCTTAATATTATCTTATTGATTCTACCTAACAAGTTTAATTAACTTGTACTCCAATATTATTTTCTTTCACATTTCATACTTTGCCTCTCAAATGAAGTATAAACTCGCAATATTTTCTTCAACGTCCGATTGAGGAATCTTTTTTTTTATCATATTATATAAACAGATAAAAGCAGAATTTTAAAAATTATACAATTACCTATTAAATGATGAATAAAAACTAGTTCATCGTCATTATTTTACCTGTCCAACTAAATAAATCATTCGATGTACTCTTGAACCATATCTACTTTGGTTTTAATTATAATTCTAAAGAAATACTGACTTTAACTCTCTCTCTCTCTCTCTCTCTCTCTCTCTCTCTCTCTCTCTCTCTCTCTCTCTCTCTCTCTCTCTCTCCCTGGTCACAAACCTAGACCCTATAATAAGAAATTGTTATTTTAATAACAATTTACCTGGTCGTTCTCGCCACCTTAATAAATTTTCTGGAATATCTTTTTCAAGATCAAATAGTTAAATTATCCTCTCATTTTCTTGAGAAAACATTTTTTAACATCTCTTGAGAAATATATTATTCTATCATGTTCTGTTAATATCCTGCTATTTTTTTTCCTACAAATTTCTTTTTCCATTTGAAGTTTTTTTTTGTAAACATTTTTCAGTCTATTTGACTCTAATTTTTAAATTTTTGACACATTGCCATATTTACTTATGCAGACTTTGTCTGACTTCTAGACTCTGATGGTGGTTTCCTTGACTCGAGAGATGAACTTGTGACATAATATGACATATAACAATTTATAGTCTTCTTCACTTAGAGAATATATGAAAACATGTGTGGTGGAGTTTGACATAGGGTTTAATTATATAGCAAGCTTATGTAAACTCCTTTCCTTAGAATTTTCTCCTTACTTTGCGCACTCATGTCTAATTTTCACTTAAATCGTTAAAAATAGATAGCTATCGATCGAGAGATTACATCTTCCTATTCTCAGGGTCCTATTTTTAGCTCCTACTTTATTCCAACTTTTAGATAACAACTTTCTCAGCTGATCTAAATCTATTCGTTCCTTTGCCGACTACTGGATAACTCATCATTTTTCCACTCATTTCATATTTTCTTCCTCTTTAGTATATAGAGTTGCTTCTTGAAGTTCAGTTTCAGTTTTTGGTTGTCTGGATAGGATCCCTAGGGGTATCGTCTCAACCTCACAAATTCAACTCTTTGTAATCTCAACTTCTGCAAATCACTATATAAAAAGCATCTCCCAACTTTTTCTCTCCTTCAATAGGTATACCGTCAGTCTGTGAACAATATAGGCCTAAATTCTACATCTGAACTTAAACAACCAATTGTCAAATTGTCTTGTAAACCTCATATCAAAACGATTGCTAGGGTGGTCCAAAGGAAGGTGGAAATTTTTTTCAGGTTTTGATAATTTATTGTTCCACGCAGCTCCTCCAAGTGAGTGTATATATATATATATATATAAAAAAAGCCTTATCCGCCTTTGTGTGGATTACTTTCCTTACATTTTGAAAAAGGTTTTGTCTCTTGAGTAGTGTTATCTCTATAAATGAATAAAGATTAAATAAATAAGTATCAGCTTTTTCCTCTTCCATATTTTACTCACAATACTTTTGGGTTCTTCCTAGAATGATCAATCATTTTGCAAGTATTTATTTCCATTACAAAAAGTACTAAAATTCAGTTTCCGCGTAAAATGGTGTTTTTGTTCAGTACCCGATATGATTCTTAAATTTCACCTACTCTTCATCGCCATTCAAAAATCGCAAATTTTAAGCAAAAGACATTATTTACACAGTATTGTTGGGTGAGACTATCACAAGACTATCTAGGAAACTTCTTTCTTTTCCTATAAGACATGTGCGTTCTATCTTTAGAATATGAATATTCAGTATTGTCAACATTTTGTCACTTCTCTTAAGCTAAACTCAGCTAATTAAAAACATAATAGGTACTCATTCAAGATACTTAATTTCATTTTGTTCCAAACCCAAGATAAAGGTTTCATCTAAAATATATAATAATAAACTTTAATTCTTAGTAGATTGATGAACTTACGCTAAAGGAAAACTTTTAAAATCTTTCGATTCTTCTGAAACTGAAGTTCAGTACGACTATTTTGGAAAAAAAGAACAAGAATATGACATCCGCTCTCAACTTCTACCTCTTTTTATTCTCCTCTTCCAAAACAGTAGAATATGGAGGCAACAATATTTCTTCACTTCCATTATAATATAAGAAAAAGGTGAAAATATAAAAGTGAGCGCCAATAAAAAAAAAAGATAGAAATAACAAGATATGATTAATTTCATTAAAAGAAAGGAAAATAAAATCAGAGCACAAAAGTAAGAAGAGTGTGCAATATTCAGTTCAGAAAAAGGTAATTATTTTGGACAATTGCGCTCAAAAGTCTAACAACATAATGGCTTTCAAATCCTCTACGGGAATAATAAGTAATAATAATAATAATAATAATATAATAATAAATAGTAATGGAATAATAAAATAATATAATAATAATATAATAAAATAATAATATAATCTATATAACTAAAGAATAATTAAAATAGGCAAGTTTATTACTCGTCTCCATAGATAATAATATATAATAATAATAATAATAATAATAATAATACATAATAATAATAATAATAATATATAAAATAATGAATACTGCTGAAAAATAATAATCATTACTATAAAAAATGAAACAATAGCCATAATCTAAGACAATGAGTCGATTAATCATTAATATAATAATAAATAATAATTTAATTAGTAATAAATAAAATAGATAATAATAGATATAAATAATAATAAGATAATAAAATAATATATAATTAAAATAAATAATCAATAATTAATATATAATAATATAGATAATAATAATATATAATCAAAATAAAAGTAATAATGAAGGAATAATAGATAATAATAATAATAATATAAATATAATTAATAATTATTTAATATAAAATAATACTTAATGATATATTATTTATATTCTACTCAAATATATATTACTATATATATTATTAGTATATATTTGTGATTATTATATAATATATAAATATAAATATAATATATAATATAATATATACCAGACATATAGTAAAGCTGATATGTAGAGTGTAGACCATTATGCATTATACGCGATGCTTTTTATAGACACATTATAGACATAATAATATATATATTATAAGTTGCTAGGTGCTTCCTTCATTTTATAAACGTTAATTAAAATGAAAATGGAAAAAAAATGGCATTGATCTCAAAAACTTGTTATTGTCATTATACATCCATTAGGTCTTGGGCATTTATTCAACGCCACCGTAACGACGGCACATCTCAATCCTTCATACTAATATATATATATTTATAATTTATATATATTATATATAGTATATATTATAGTTATAGTATTAATTATTATTATAATATCATTATTAGAGGCGAGATGGAGAGGAATGAGAGGAAAAGAGTAAAGTAAAGTAGATAGATGAGTGGTAGTGAGAATAGAGAGAGGAGAGAGAGAGAGAGAGGAGAGAGAGAGAGAGACGAGCAGAGAGAGGGAGAGAGGAGAGAGAGAGGAGAGAAGAGAGGGAGAGAGAGAGTGACTGTGTCAGGGAGAGAGAGAGAGAGAGAATTTGATATACTTTGCTTTTCAGAAAAATAATATTTTCCTTAATATAGGTTAATTATGGGTCAGAAATTGTATACGAAAGCAATAGGAATATTTATTTATTGAATTTTTTCTGTCCCTTGAGCCTAGACAACAGCGGTCAATATTACATATTATTATATATATATAGTATTATATATATATATAATATATAAAATATATATTTATTTATTACGATTTTTTTTGTATATTTATATATATATTATATATAATAATAATATATATAATATATATATATATTATATATATAGTATATATATAAGTATATATAATATATATAATTAAATTATATAAATAATATTATATATAATATATATTAGACTATATAATATTATATATAATAGATTATATATGTATATATATATATAGTATAATATAATATATATCTATATTATATATATATATATATGTATATATATATATAGTATACTATATACTATAATATATATATATAGTATATAAATAAGATATATAATATTATATGAGATGAGAGATGATATTAACAACGATCTACATTGGCGGTGGTGACTTCGTTTTCGACATATGCTGAAAACATCATAGGTTATTAACAAAGTTGGAGATAAAAAAGATATTCATTGATGTTCACACCTTTATTATTTAATCATATAATCCGAAATATCTCAGGGAACGAATAGTAGACCACAGTTCTGGAGTGTAATTCAATATCATCATATCTGGGCAACACGTTAATAGATGAAATATGTGTGTGTTCCTCAGCCACAATGCAGTAAATAATTGCCTAGAGTGATTCTCGTATATAATCTTAAGATATTTTTGCAATAAGGCCAGGACGATTGTATGTCGACCTCATCAGTGGATACTGGCTAAGTTGTCCTAATGCGGCCGTTTTCTTGTTGCTCGGTTGATAGTGCTTTTTTCGCGTTTTAGTCGGTCCTATGAGTTATTATATCCAATAGCAGATTGTGAGTGGCTAGAGTGCCTGAACACTAACATCATGTTGTCATTACAAATATCAGTCATCAGGTACATGATACCAACGGAAAAAAAACAAAGATAAGTGAATTAATGTAGAGTTGATTGCTATCTGGGTGAAAGGGATAAGCTTTTCCCAGTCATTGTGGTTGGAATTCACATAATGTCTGAGTTTGAAATTAGATGTGAATGATTTCGTGGTCCACTGAGATATAATATAATATATTAAATAATATATATATATATATAATATTAAATAATATATATTATATTATAATTATATATATATAAGAAATATAATATAATAATACTAAATATACTATATATCATAATATAATAGATATATATATATATATATATACATATATATTATATAAATAATTAATTTATATAATATATATATATATATAATATATATTATATATATATTATATCATACATACATATAATTTATATAATATATAATATATTATATTTATTATATATATATATATAATATATATATATAAGTATAATATATATAAAAATTATATATAATAGTATATAATATTATATACTATATATATAGTTTATATATTATATATATAGTATAAATATATACTATATATTTATACCCATTTGGATAGTATATTATATATATATATAATGTATAGATAATATATATATATAATACTATATAATATATAATATATAATACTATATATCGTATTATATAATATATATATTTAGATATATACTTACAGTGGGCGCGTTATAGCAAAATTTAAGGGGGGGCCAACTATTATAATATATATATTATATATACTATATATACGATATATAAATATAGTTATATATATAATATTTATATAATAATTTATATATATTATATATGAATATAATAAATATACTATAGATACATGATTATATAGTATAGTAGAAGTTGACTATATAATATTATTATATATATATTATAAGTATTATAAAAATTAATATAGTATTATAATAATATATATATATATATATAATATATATATAAGAATAATAATATATATAATATATATATAATATATATCTATATGTATATTGTGGAACAAAGTTGATATAGAAAAATATACATCCATACATGAGCTCCAATATTTGAATATTTCATAATTTACAGAAGTTATATTTCAAAATGAGTATATAGCTAGTAAGAAATCTTATACATGGTTTAATCACTATGTACTGTTTGAAACAAGAATTTAATTATTTCTTTTTTTTTTTTTTCAACAAGTCTATAATAATCTAGCTAATTATCATTGATGTTTTGGACGTGAAGACTTTTTCCCCGTGAATGCTTGTAGGCAAGACAATATGCTCTCATTCAATATCTTTCGTTGGAAAATGGTTGATCTTAGCGCGCCACGCTTGTTTTAACAAATAACACGCTTTTTACGTCGTATGTACTAAAGGAACGAACGCCTTCATTTATTTCTGCAAGTAGTTTTTGCAGAAGTTTTGAGAAGCTGAACACTTAAAATAGCATGTGTGCCTTGCGGGCAAATGTCCGATATTGTGCAAGCCTGGTAACACAACTGCATTATTCATCTATGATTGTGTCTAATTCTGATTTCGCTTCTTCCGTATGAAATTAATACGACCAGAGATTCGCTGTCACAAATTAGGGTCAAGGGCATATTCAAGTTATATTGAGGTTCAATATTTTTTTTAAATTATTACTGATTTGGTAATTTTCTTATTTTCTAAACTGGGTAAATGCAAAGAAGGTAAGATGTATAGTTGTGTGCGAAAAATGTGGATACCGCAGTAGATTGAAACTGAGGAGAAATCAGGTAAGGTATAAATTAGTGGTGGGAAATACTGCTAATCTAGTCCTCAGGCCGAACATTTGATGTCACTCTAGTGGCTGATTTTTTTGTGATACTGTATGTGGTTTATATGGATTATAAAATTTCTACAAAAATCCTCTTCAGATTTTCTTTTACGATTTATTTCTTAAATTTATTTATTTATATTTTGATGTTATCTTTGCATTATTTTTTTCTTAACTTTCTATTGCTCTGTTTTTTAAATATAATTAGTTTGTGAATTTTTCATTTTGATATTCGTGGACTACACATGATTAGGTTTTATGAACTCTCGCATTTATTTACTTTTAGTGTGATAGAATATTTGCTATATCGCTCCAAATGTATGAACTAGTTTCGTACATGTATGTACTTTAAACAGACATGAAAAAATATACGGGTGACTCTTGCGTCTACAAAAGCTGACATGCTGCAAATCTGCGTGTGGCT
>JABUQX010035290.1:65000-75233 GCA_015478945.1 Trachelipus rathkii
TTCATCCCACTGCTACATCTCACAAGCTGCCTCCTATATCATAGAATAACGTAATTAATCGTGGCGTATCTCATCTGCTTTAATCTCTCACTGATCACCTTACACAATTAGCTTTGTAAAGCAGTTAGAGAGTCATGTTAAAAGTCATATAAGATGGCTGTTATCCTTAACATCCTTGTAGCTTGAGAGGGGATTAGTCGATGTTCATTGTGCTCTTAACACTTTTGCCCAGTGTTTAAACATATATTGATTTATAACTTTTTCTGCTATAAAAATCATGCGTACCTGTGCTTTTATAACTTACTGACTATTTAAGATCTGGTGTGCGCTTTTTAAACTAATATCCTGTACGTTATGTGACTCTAAAGCTTTTATTAAGGCCACTTCATAATGTTTTACTGTTTTTTAAAGCGCAGTATATATATAGCTTTAACTATTTTTAGTTTTTATAATTCTTTGCTCCTCTATTTGCAATATCGTTATATTTTATTTAAATATCTCCTTAATATTCACTTTTATTGTCAATAATTTAGGATTATTAATATATTTATTTTTCCATATAAATTTGTAATTCATATTTATTATTGATTTAATTTATCATCTAATTATATTGTCCTTAGTGTTATTATATTTAATTTTACTTATATATACCTAAAATTTATTTGCAAACCTGAGGAACGATGTTGGGAGGTCGGCGATTATAGGATTTCACTTATTTATAAATCACTAGTGAAAATCACAGCACATAAGGCACTAAATGGACTACTCTTATACTATAACTAACATTTCACTCGATTCTGGGAGTAAATCTTACAGCTCTATTCCACCATACACAGACCTTCACTAGTACACTTTATTGAATCAGACAATTTCGGTCATGACAAGAACTATTATAACACTTCATCTATTTACATCCTAGACACTCTCCTATACTATGAAAATTAACTTGTTCTCTTAAACCTTGTATTTGAGCAGGTGTGTTTTAATTATCACATTTCACCTTAAGTTATGAGCGAGCAAGTCACATTTACCTAGACACTTAACATTACACTCTCCACTACCCATCATCCATTCTGTCCACAAATCACACTACACGTCACAACACTCTCTCTAAGAGCCACTCAGCTATCAACACAGCTGTGAGCAACTCTCACACACAGAATTTATTATTACACCTCTACAGCACTATATGTTTATTACTTAATTATAACGTACTTTCACTATTTATTTTTAAACCTAAAAGTGCTATAATCAACACAAATTCATACTAAAAACATCACTTAACATTGAGGAATAATTATTATTCACCTAGAATACGATAAATAAATTAAAATTCCACACACACACAGGAATTTTTACGTATTATCGATCTCAACGAATACAGATTTACTTAAACACCTCGCCATGACAGAGATCCATATACACAATCGCTACACGAACGCCGACCCCCGCAAGCCCGCGACAGATCTTACTCTGACAGCTCTGCACAAACACAGAGTACGCAATATCGATTAAACACTCACACAACAGATTTACCTTACCGCGAGCACGAGCGAGCGAGCGACTACACAATTAACATCCAACGACACACACCGCATCCACCACCACTCACTTACACATAGAAAACAATGTTAAATAGATTTCATTATTAAACATTTTATGTTTTTAATTACAGCGTATACATTTTTATATTTACTCAATGCTCACATATAAGCTGCAAATAAGTTAAACTAAAAGTATTATTTCAGAGAGATTATATTTCTTACAGACTTCTAATAATGAAATAAAAGTCTACAATGTCACAGTTTATTTAAAAGGCTTTTGTGACTGAGCAATAGAATAACTAATATTTATTAACATGTCTTAAGGACTTTTATAGGAGTGGATTTCATTTCAGTATAGAATGTAATAACTAACATCCAATCCAAGGTACACACAAATAAACTTGTCTTAGACTAAAATTTTATGTGAGATTATATTTATTAAACAAATCAATATATTATTGGCGTACCGTCTAAGAGGCACAATTAAATATATACCGATAGTATATATCAAACAAGGTAGAGGCTGGAGTTTATTTCTCTCCAATAAGCACACCTGGTATCATGTGTCAATTATAATTCAGATTTTTCGACTAGGCATCCTTACACTCCACGTGATCCATCAAAAATCCGCATTGTATATGCATCTGATGATGTCTATGGGTACAGAATAAGAGCATCAAGCTGCTAAGAAAGAGGGACACGAGATTACATACTTCGTCGCGATATAAAACATTAAAGTATAATATATAGTAACCTATATACTGTATAATAATATAGAGAAAATTATGGAAACAAGCAATGTGTTAAAACACTTATAGTCATGTGCCGAACGATTTAAAATGAACGATACACCACTTCCCTATCCATTCCTCCTACTAAAAATTTCTCACAAGATCGGTGCTTTAGAAAAAACGCTCAAGATCTTGATAGAACATCAAATCATACAGAAGAGAATATAAAATTATATAAACCTAATAAACAACGTATACAGATTATGAAATTATCTGGGCCGGAATATTATTAATTTAAATATAAGGGTAACATCAGGAAATGTTTGACGGTTGGAAGGTGACATAGTTGTATTTTATACTATATGTATTAGTTTTCTCAATCATTTTGTTAAATTTTCTAATCTATAATATATTGACTGTTATTGTGTATAAAAATTTTTTCAATACAATGAAGTAATAAAAGAACCTTTTCAGATAATTCTCAACTTCTCCCTCTCGTCATATCTCTCTCCTCTCTCTCTCTCTCTCCTCTCTCTCTCTCCTCTTCTCTCTCTTTCTATACTCACACATATATATATATATATATATCTAATGAGGTGAGGTAGTTACGTACCGGCGGGTTATGCGTCGGTTCCGCACGGGGTCGCGCTTGCGGGCGCTCTTGCGTCTTTGCTTCACGTGATCTACTATAAATCTAGTGAATTAATTATTATCTATTCTGGTGAAATTAATAATTATTCCTCAATGTAAGAATTTATTATATGTAAAACGTTACAACTTTAGTAAAAAATAAATAAAACCTTTTAATACAAATCAGATAACTTGTGCACCGTTTAACAGCTAAATGACAATGATTTTAAAATGAGTTGGGTCTAAAAGATAATAAAACACAAACCTGCTCAAATACAAGTTTAAAGAACAAAGTTAATTTTCAAAAGACATAAAACTAATTCTCGACCAGATCACATAACGAGGTCTTAGGAGATTAAGGATTACTCCCGACAATCACATAGTAAGGAAAACATTTCCTTCTTACCTGTTTAAAGGATCTTACCGACCAGCATGTTTCAGTTTGAAATATAATTTATAAATAATAATAATAACAATGATTCTTGTCTATACTTGGATATTACCTTTTGACCTGTATTAGGCTTAATCAAGCAATGGGTTACAAAAAATGGCTTTATCTAAATTCTAGGCTAAGAGTTAGGCCTAATCGTAGTTATTGCACGTAACATTTTAGCAGAAAAAGGTCCATTGTAAAATATACTATTAGACTCTGGAATTGGCCTAAATCGACCCGTCGGGCAACAAAAGGATATCCTACAACAACTTTTTAAATACAGAGAGAGGTCAGTTTTTCGTATCTGTAAGGGTGGCGGGTTAGTTGTGTTTTCTCGTGATGGATTTTCATGTATAGATAATAATAATAATAAATAAGAAAATCCGAATTATTTAAAACAACTTTGAAATATTTTTAGTTAACCTCGAGCGAATAATAAATGTAACTTAAGGATTGTTAGCTTTAAAGAAGAACACACAAAGATTTTAATAAAAATACATGTTATGTTAAGCAGGAAAGAATTATTTTGTTATTTGTTTTTATACTATATACATGGCTAAAGAATATGTAAGCAGTAGTCAATAGAACATAACGTGGCATAGCTTGGTGTTAGAGGGGTGTTAGGGGCTGACCTTACTGATTTTACTGATTTATTGCTTTAAGGTACGTAAAATATATTGGTTTTTAATAAAATTTCATAAATTTTTAGAGTAAAAGTTATTTTTAAAACTTGATAGTTATAATTATAAACAAAAGGTATTAACAGTTAATAATATTAATTTGTTTAAAGATAATGATTGATTTATTATTGAAGAAGTTTTTAGAAACTTTGAAATAATTTTAGTTATATTTGAATGAGTAAGGAATAAATCTAAGTGTTTATTTCAGACACACATGGATGTAATAAAATTATATTATATGTGTAAGTGAGTGTGTGTGGGTGTGTGTGTGTGTATTGTTGTGTGTGTGTGTGTGTAAGTAAACCTGTGTGTGAGTGTGTAAGTAAATCTTTGTGAGTGTAAGTAAATCTGTGTGTGAGTGTAAGTAAATTGTGGAGTGTAAGTAATCTTGTGTGAGTGTAACTTAATCTGTGTGTGTGGCTGTGTGTGTGGTTGTGTAAGTGTAAATGTAAGTAAATCGTGGTGTGAGTGCTAAGTAAATTGTGTGAGTGTAAGTGTGTGTGGTGTGTGTGTGTGTGTTGTGGTGTGACGCGCGTGTGTATAAGTGTAAATGTAAGTGTCTATGCGGTAAATGTAAGTTCATAGTGAATGTGTGTAATAAGTGTCCATAACGTGAATGTCGTGTATAGTGTCATAGTGAATGTTGTGTATAAGTTTCATAGTGAATGTGTGTATAAGTGTCATGGTGAATGTGTGTATGAAACGTTCCTGTGAATGTGTGTTTTCAAAATCTTTAGTGAAATGGCATGAAGTAAATAAAACTAAGTATAATAATAAAAATAAAAATAAAATAATAATAATAAAAAAATAAAATAATTAAATAAAAATAATAATAAAATAATAAAAGTATTACAACAAATAAAAAACATAATGTTAATAATATATGAGTTAAAGCCAGTAAAACATATGAGTTAAGCAGTAAAACAGAGTTAAAGCAGTAAAGCAGGAAGTTAAAGCAGTAAAGCAGATAACTTAAAGCAGTAAGCAGTAAATACAATAAGCATACTATCTTAGGTGTTAGGTAACAACCTCTATGATTTACTGATTTACGCTTTAAGGTATGTAAGTGTATATAGTTAAGGCAGTAAAAGCAGAAAGTTAAACAGTAAAGCAGAATTTTAAAGCAGTAAAACAGTAAAACAAAAGCAATACTAATCCCTTAGTGTTTAGGGTAACACCTCTATTGAATTTACTGATTTACTGTCTTTAAAGGTATGTAATTGTATATGAGTTAAAAGCAGTAAAACATATGAGTTAAAGCAGTAAGCAGAAAGTTAAAGCAGTGAAAGCAGTAAACAAAAGCATACTAATCCCTTAGGTGTTAGGTATCAAGCCTTATTGATTTACTGATTTACTGCTTTAAGGTAGTTAATATTATGTTTATAAAAGTTCGTACAGAATTGAGTAAAATAATGAATATATATCAGGCCACTTTGGGCTTTTCTTTCTTACAATACAATTTTAAAAATTTATAAATTAAGAAAGTATTAAGTAAAATATAAAAGATGTCTGTAATTGAGTTACAGTTTTAGGTTCGGCGAAAATGTTTATAATAAAAATGTTTAGTTATGAATAAAAATGAATGGATCTCAATTACATCGTAAGTGAAGAAATTCTTTGCAATATTTGTTTGAAATTGACTTATAGTATTTATATTTTTCATTCGCGCGGGAATATTGCGCCTGCGGGCGCACGCGCGGGCGGGTACGCGAAATATTGCCCCTGCGGGCGCACGCGGCGGCGGGAACGCGGGAAGCGGCGGGCGGGAACGCGGTGGGTCGCACCTGCGGGTGCGGCCTGGCATCTTGCGGGAGGGCGCACGCTGAGCCTGGTGATTAGCTATGAACTAGCGGGTGAAGACAAATTAATATTACTCTGTTTCTTTAATGTAGGGTAGAGATGAACCATCAAAGAGATGATTTCATCAAGGATGAATCATCAATATAGATGGTCTCAAAGATGACGGCACGACATCAAAGATGAGTCATCAAAAGATGAACCTTCAAAGTTGAGGCATCAATGCTGAGGCTTTAATGCTGAGGCCAATCAAAGTTGAGCGCATCAAAATATCGAGTGTGTGAGTGTAAGTGTAGTGTATCTGTGTGCTGGGTGGGGAGTGTAATGTGTATAGAGTCATAGTGTGTAATAGTTCATAGTGAATGTGTGTATAAGTGCAAGTGTGTATAAGTGTTAGAAAAAGACTAACTCATAGTAGGAAGCATCCTAGCCAACTTGTAATATACACTAATCGATTCCTCATACCTTATAACCTAGGGGTAGACACATTTAGGGCTATTCTAGGCTCAGGGAGGCTAGAAAAGGCTGAAAAAAGTGGCACTCAGTTGGCAATATGTGGCACTCACTTGGCACTATGTGCACTCAACTTGGCACTCCAATTGGCACTCACTTGGCACTCATTGCATCATTGGCAAGCTCACTTGCACTCACTGGCCTCACCTGGCACTCCTAGAATACTCATAGTAACACTAAATAGAACATCACTAATACTGCCTTACGGTATGGGAGCCAATTAAAGTTGAGGCATCAAAGTTGGGGCATCAATAATGCTGGGGTATCAAAATTGTACCGTAGAATACAAAAGGGTTGGGCGAAAAATTAGGGCTGCCTAAAAATTAGGGAAGGACAAAAAATTACCGTGGGTCAAAATTGACCCATGGAAGACCAAAGGGTTGGTCGTGTGTTTATACGTGTGAATAAGTGTAAATGTAAGTGCAAGTAATCTATGGGTGGTGTGTTGTCATAGTAAATTTATGTATATAATGTTTTTGTGTGGTGTGTGTGTGTGTGTTGTGAGTGTGTGTGTGTGGTGTGTGTGGGTGTGTGTGTGTTCAAGTTAGGATAGATCCATACATACGTTCAAGTTAAGAACGAAAAATGTGACGGGTGGGCCACGAGTGGAAAAAATTGCGTGGTGCCACAAAAAATGCCCATGGTTATAAATGGCAAGGCTCAAGAGACTAAATATCATCGGTCAAACAAGGTTAAGACATCAAAAAAGGGGCTAAGCCCCTAAGGGAAGGACAATAAATTACCGTGGGTCAAAATTGACACCATGAAGGCACAAAAAATTACCCGTTGGTCAAAATTGACCGCATGGTATTGTCAAACTTTGGAGCAAAGGGGAAGGACAAAAAAGGTAAAGACCATCAAAAAATAGGGCTAGCCCCTAAATGAAGATAAAAAATTACCGTGGGCAAAAATTGACCCATGATCGATAAAATTAGGGGGCGTAAAATAGGGGGGCAATACGTACAACATAACGGTTGCTTACGCAACCGTTTGGGGCAACCCTTCTTCGAGGTTTGCCAAAATCAGGGTTGCCGAAAAAATTAGGGTTGCACGCCAAAAAATTAGGGTTGCCAAAAACTTAGGGTTGGAAAAATGACCCATGGAAGACCAAGGGTTGGTCGAAAAAAGGGTCCAAGGCCCCAAAAGGTAAAGGCCCAAAAGGTCAAGGTCAGTAAAAAATTTGGGCTCAAAAAAAGGTCGCGGTCAGAAAAGGTCAAAAGGGTCGCGGCGTCATTTCGTCCGAACATGGATCCTCGCGTAACTACTTATAATTATATATACTATATATTATATATAATATATATATATATATATATTATATATAATATATATATATATATATATATTATATATATATAATATATATTATATATATATATATATATATATATATATAATATATAATATAAGTATGTATATATATAATATATAATACTATATTATATATATATAATATATATATATATATATATATATATTATATATATATATATTTATATATATATATTATATATATATATATATTATATATATATATTATTATATATATATATATGTGATATATGAGGATATATATAAATATATATATATCATATATATATATATATATATATATATATCGATTAAGTGTATGATAGTTCTATATAAAGAGATTTAACATATCATGACCTGTTGTCACATGAGATGATGAAGTATTAAAAATAGATCAATATACATATACTATATATATTATATATAGTTACGTCCTACCTATATATAATATATAAGTAATTGTATATATAATATATATTTTTATAATATATATTTATATATATATATAATATATTACTTATATAATATATTATATAGTATTTATATATACTATATATATATATACTATAGTATATTAGGCGCCGTTATATATTATATATATATATATATAAATATATATATATTATTATATATATATAATATATAATAATATATATATATATTTATAATATATATATATAGTGAGTGATATAGTATATATATATATATATATTATATATATAATATATATATATATATATATATATATTATTATATGGACATTTTAATAAGTGGTTACTCCAGTTAAAATTCAGGGTTAGGTTAATTTAGGTTAAGTTAGGCGGTTAGGTTAGGTAGGTTACGTTATTTAGGTTAAGGTAAGATTAGATTAGGTTTAGCGTTACCAATAAAATTTAATGTATTTACGAACTAAAACATTTAAAATACGATACATTATTATGATTTTTCGCTCCCGGAGTCAACCATCTTATAATAGCCTATATATATATATATATATATATATATATTATATATATATATATATATATATATATATTATATAAATATATATAGTATATAATATATTATATATTATCTATATCTGATATATCTAATATATTATATATATTTATATATATTATATATATATATTATATAGTATATATATATATATATTACCTTATAAATATATATATATATCTATATATATATATATATATAATATTATATATATATATATTTAAAATATAATATAATATTATATATATATATAATATATATATATATATATATATATATATATATAATATATTATATACTAATTATATGATATTAAAGAATTTTCTTTTCGGGAAATTCGTTTAGGAGTTTATAAATTTATTTAAATGAATTTTGATTTTTTTTTTTTTTTTTTTATTTTTTTTTTTTTTTTTTTTTATATTATCTTAAAGGATTTATTTTCGAAAGGATAAAGAAAAGGAAAATAAGGATAACTTTTTTTCATCTCCTGAACATTTTTAAAGTTTATTGCAGTTTTGGAATAATTGGGTGAGTTCTTCTCTCCTATGATTTCTTAAAATAATTGTTCTTGGTCCTTCTCCCTTCTTTTTCATATTCGAGATATTAACACAAAATCTTTTTTCCTCTCATCGTCTTGTCTATTGACTAACGTCTCTTTTTTTTTTTTCTCCACTTTTTTCAAAGTCTTTAAACAAATAATTTATTATGTTAAATTGCATTTTGGAAATAGTCTGATACTTTGTCCGAGTGGAGTCTATCATGTGCTGTAAGGACAAAATTTTTACACTCTAATTTGAGTTAGAAAACTGTGGTGTGCTTTCTGAACTAGGAAATACAATTGCAGTAATGAGTGCTCTCAGAGGTGGGATCTTTGTTGACGAGAGATATTAAACCTTTTGCCCGATTATCTTAATTCCTAATCCTTCTCATTTATTTTTTTGTGAGTTCTTATCGTTTTCTTGTTTCTTTTCAATAAGAAATACTTGATTTTTACCAATTTTTTTTTTTTGATTTTAAAAAAAAAAAATATAAACATAAAAATAATAAAAAACAAATTTGAAAAAAAGAAAAAAAAAAAATAAAACAATAAAAAAAGAAGAAAAAAAAAATAAAAAAAGAATAATTTGAAGGAAGGAAAATCCCTAAAAATAAAGGAATATTGCAAACTAAATCTCCAAAATAATTAACTATTTTATATAATAATAAAATAATAATTCTAATAATTAAATAATAATAATTATAATAATAATAATAATAATTATAATTAGAATATATTATAATAAAAATGATTAATAAATATTAATAATATGTTATAATTAATAATAATTAATAATAATTGATAATAAAATAATAATAATAAAACTATAATAATAATAAATTAATAGTAATATATAAGTAATAATAATAATAATTAATAATATTAAAATAATAATAATAATACTAATAATAATAATAATAATATAATAATAATAATAATATATAATATAATTAATAATAATAATATATAATAATAATAAAAATAATAATAATAATAATTGAATGTTTTTATGCAACTTTGAAGATTTAAATGGCGTCATTTTATACTATTAATTATA
>JABUQX010035291.1:5000-7500 GCA_015478945.1 Trachelipus rathkii
TAAGAAAAGAGAATAAAAATTTTTTACATTTCATACAATTTCATACGCTGATTCAAAATATGTTTACTTGTTTTTCTTGTACATATCGTAGTGTTATACGAACATATATAGCTGGTGCTATTGGTAAGTTTACCATATATATACTATTAAATGGTATAGTATGATATATATAATATATACATATATATGATATAAATATATAGTATATTTATAATAAAAAAAATGTATATAAATATAATTTAGGTATATATATTATATCAATATATTATATACCTATATATATATATATATATAATATATTGTTTAAATTGGATTTTAAAAGTTTTTTTTAAAGCTTTTTAAAGTTGCTCAAATATATATAGTTTGAGGCTTACAATCGATGAAAATGAAATCAAGAATAATCCAAAACTCTTATATATGAAAAAATATACTCCGTATTTTATAAAATTTAAAATGTAGTTTATATTTATAATTCATGTTAAATATGACATTTATTTGTATTATATGATTAAATAATATTTATTTTTATGATATAATGTTTATTTTCATATATAATTATATAGCTAAATTGTACATAATTTGTTTATGTAGGTATTGAATAAAAATGCTCTGACCATCTCGCCAGCTTTCACTCTCTCTTCTTTTTTTTCCGATTCTCTCCTCTCTCTCATCTCTCTCTATCTCTCTCTTCTCTCTCTTCTCTCTCTCTCTTCTCTCCTAATGTCTCTTCATAAGCCCATAGCATCGAGAAAAATTGATATATGTTAAAACTACTGTACTTAAGGTCGTTGACTTGTTTATATATATTAAAGATGACGTTTAATAAAAGTTAACCAAAACAAATAGTGTTTTACTCTCCACTATAGATATGTTAAAAGTTATAACGACTTATGTTGCTGGTTCACCTAGTCTCAGAGTAACATAAAGCTTCCTGGTGATGAGATGCGACTAGTCACAGCAAAGAACAAGACATGGCCGTGCTGTCTTATTTAGGTTTCTTAACGTAAAAAGACGGAAGTCATTACAAGAAACTCAAAAAAAGAAGAAACTCAAGCCGAAACTGTGCAGTGGAGGGATAAAAAGAATAACTACAACTGATTACTATAATATATATATATATAGATATAACGAGGCGTATATATATATATATTAGTATAGTATAATATATGTATATATAATAATTATATATATATATTATATATATATATAGTATATATTATATATATATATAAAATATATATAGTAATATTATATAATATATATAGATATATATACTATATATATGAATAATAGTTATATTAATATATATATAATAGATATTATAATAATAATGTATATATATACTTTATATATATATACTAATTCATATATATATATCAATTATATTAGTATATATAGTTATAATATATTATATATATAGTATATATATTATATTTATATATATATAATTATATACGTATAATATGATATATATATATAGTAATAGTCATAATATATTATAGTATATTAGGTTATATAATCTAAATTATTATATGATGGTATATATAATATAGTATGATATATATGTATATTATAATATTATATATATATTATATGATAGATATATTATATATTATATATATATATATATATATACCTCTCTATAATAATTATTGCACATCACGATAATAGTCATGTACACCTAAAAGAAACTCAACGGAAAAACCCATTTGTTATGTATATAATATGTCATGTGTTGTTATAAATTCCATGTAAGAACTATTCAATTTGTAATTGTGCATATAGCCGAGAAGCTTGATTAGGAGTGCCATAAGATGGTTTTGGGCAAAGACCCCAAGTTAGTAAGCGTGTCAATATATTACAAGAGAGAACGTGCCGAAAATTTTGCCTGTTATTAAAAAGTCGGCTAAAATATAAGGCATTTAAATAAACGAGTTTTAAATGTTTATATAATTAATATTTTTAATGAGAATTAATTGTGAAGTGATTGTCTTCACATCATTTTTTACTGTGCCTAAGAAATTAATCTAAAAGAAACCCCTTCCACTAATTCTAATTCCTTGTTTAGAACTAGTTTCTAGCTTGAAATATATATACTATATAATATATATATATATATATTATATATATTACTAATAAGTATATATATATATATAATATAGAGGAGTTATAAGTATATATATATAATAATATATATATATAGTATATATATATATATATATATAATATATATATATGATATAGAGTAATATACTCCTGTCCAAATATATGCATCAGTAAGAAATATTACGCAATGTATCACTGTCGCCAGTGTTTATGTAATAACATAGTACGGCACCGTATCTGTACAAGGATATTATGAGAAATACATGTACTACAAGGTAATACGTATTTATTCGTTGAAATGACGTACACGTATGGATGACCTGGGAAGTGAGTTTGTTGGCGCTTCTCAACCATATGGTGTAGCGGAGTCAACTGACCCGATGTGTACAACTAC
>JABUQX010035291.1:17500-25031 GCA_015478945.1 Trachelipus rathkii
TAAGCGGCCTTCTATTTCTGCGAAAATGTATAATCGTATTGGTACAATTGGAATGATCAGAGAATAAATATTGAGGAAGAAGTTGAGAGGTGGATGATATTTAGAAGGGAAATTGTTTGATTGTGCTCGCTGAAGAAACAACGATTAAAAAACGTGAAAGAGTGGTATGGTGTGAAATGTGTAGTGCCTGGTGTGGAAAGGAATCAGTACGGGGGAAAAGAAGAGTTCAACTGATGAGTAACTTGTGGTGCAGAGCTATGGTAGATTGTGTGAGACTGAATTCTAATGTTAAATTCAAGTTTAAAAAGTCAAAGTATTGGTGGTTTTCGTCATAAGTAATGGTCCATGTTGAGGGTAATGTTTAAGAGAGTGCAATTTTCTGGATAATCTGAATGTTTTTGATGGGGTGAGTAGGAACTTCAGATTGATTGTGTTTGGGTACCTAAATGATCAAAAAAAGGGATGGCATAACATGGCTTTGTGGTGTCGGGAGAAAATGGAATGGCAGGAATGTGATTGCTTTCTGTGAGGTGAGGAGAGGTTGTGTGTATAATACTTTCTTTAATCAACAAGAGTATTCCAAAGTATTCTAGAGTTTGTTTTTTTATGAGAGAGGTCCTGGTGGAGATAGAAATAGGTATCGAATGAATATAATTATAATTGATTTTTTTGGGGGCTTGGGTTTTGGGGGGGTGGAAAAGAATGAGATTTGTGTAATATGTTGGTGGATTGTTAAAGGAGTCAGGCGGGGTGGTAGGAAGGGATATCGTCGTTAATGTTTGTTTGATGTACAAATTTAAGTTAGTGGTTTCGTTGATGGAGAGGAAAGTGATAAGGAAGGAAGTGGATAGAATTAAGATTGGGGGGGAGAAGTTACAGGGAACAAGGTAATAAATGATAAGTAATTTATTGAACGCTTGATAGAAATCAAGGTAATCGTGAACCAGCTGAAGCTGAGAAATCTGAAGGAAATATAGGATCGTTTATTAGTTATCCCACAAGAAGTATGTGATTAGGAAGTAAGAAAAGTAAGAATATTAACATAGTGGTTAGCATAAGAGTGAATTCAGTGCTGTTAAAAGTTAAAAAAGCGCGTTGTGTTTAATGTACTAAAGCCAATGCTTTCTTTTCAGTCGAAAGTTGTTTAAAACAAATTAATGAAAAAAAAAAGGTCTATTAAAAAGATTTTAAAAAATAGGAGAAAAAAAAGAGGTAAGTGAACAATTTAACAGTTTTGAAGGAGGAGGAATGGGGACTACGAGGATAGAAACTCTTCTGGATGCTAAGCGCTGGTTCAGATTGAGTAATAAGGGAATCTGCTTAGAATATGAATGGGATGCTGCTTTCGTAACGATGAAATGTATGTGAGGGGTGTGTGGGGGAAAACTTCGATAATCTGCATAACGTTGGCAGTAATGAAAGGTGATTATAATGGTGTATGGGCTTTGGTGTCAATGAAATGAATAGGATTGGGGATGAGGTCATTAGTAAGGAGAGGTAATTGGTAGATTGAGAAAGTTGAAAAGATGGTAAATCTGCAGATATAGGTGAAATTACTGGTGGAAATGATCAAGAACTAGAAGGCGAGCAATTGTGGATCTGAATATAGATTTTGATAGTTTGTAACAAAGCTTTTATGGAGGGTATAGTTTCCGAGGAATGAGAGAGCAGTAATAGTACTTCTTTATATGTAAGGGTAAAGGGATGATAGATAGATATATAGGAACTATAGGGAATTAGTTAATATTGAGGGTTGTAGGGAAGATATAATGGTACTTTGTCGAAAGAGTACAATAGAAGACTGAACAACAGGATTGTGAAGGAATACACAAGCGTAAGCATTTATATAAGAATAGTAGCGTCCAAAGGATCTGTTATTCAAATCTTTACAATTTGAAACAAAATTGAATTGAGAGAATAAGAGGAAAAAAGAAACAATAAAATTTGTATTAAAAAATGTTTACAATGGAAACTTAAATCAATTAAGATTCACACCAAAGCTATATCATAGGATTAATAGGAAGTTCTACGCAGTGTTAGTGAATATGGTGTTATGTAGGCTTTGATGGAAATCAAAGTAATGTATCAACGATAGTGAAGCTGTGTAAGAATATAAATGGTCGAAAGTGATTGGTCTAATTTAATAGCCGTATGAGGCAGGGATTGAAATGTTCTCCTTGGTTATTCCAATTGTATAAGGATGGTGTTATGAAAGAATTAGAGGTGGGGTGCAGGATGTTTAAAATGATGTAGAATGGAAGAGCGTGGAGTGGCTACATAATTATGTTCAAATTATGTCGTTGTGTCGTGCGAGCCTAAACGAAGTTTGAGAGATGGTAGAGAGTGACAGGGTAATTAATAAGGAGGGCTTTGAAATGAATGTAGAAAAATTATGGTTATGGAGTGATTGAAAACAGTCATCGGTGTAATTATTTAGAATTGCAGCTAGAAAGGTCTGGTGTTTTATATATTTAGAATAGTTGATAAAAGAGAACGGAATGATGCAGATGTAGTTATGAAAGTTGTGAATGGCAGAAGGTGGTTGGTTTCAATTAAATTCTTGGTGAATTATAATTGGACCTCAAGTTTGAGTGTGCTAAGTTTTGAAAATGAAGGGAGTTTTGGGTACTATGGAAATTATAGTAATGAGAACTATTCCTAAATGAGAATCATGATTAAAGTTATGGGATTTTCGAGGGAACATTGAATTATGGACTTGTTATGTGTGAGAAAAGAAATGATAAAATGAGGAATGATGTATTGTTGTGTGAAGAAAGGGTAAAATGAGAGAAATAAATGGAAGTACTCTTGCGCTGATTGTCATGTGGAAAGGAATGACGAATCAGTCGTTGTTAAGCTGATTATACGTGGTGATGTGCTGAGAATCGACCAGCCTGGGAAAGCCGTAGAAGTGGATTGAGTCAGAAAAAATCTGCGTGGAAGAGAGATATTGAGCTTGGCAGAAGCGTGAAAAAAGGTGCTAAATAAGAGTGAAATGCGAGGGGTTTCGTGAGGGGTAATGGTTTTGGCTCCATCTGGGACCAGGGATGAAACCTACATTTTGAGAGATGCCAAAGTGAAGGATCCTCGCGCCCCCCTATGAAGCTCTAGGGTAGATTTTCTTGATGCGACAGTTCTCACTAAAGGCATACAAAGGACGGTAATGCCTGTGCTCCTTTCGTACATGCGTCAATATTCTTTGCTACCACCTTTTCCCTGTTTCCGGTACATGTTACTTACCTTATCCCCAGTCTTGTGAAATACGGTGTGTAATGATGATAATTTATATTTATATTATATATTATTAAATATAATATATATATATAATATATAAGATAGATATAATAAATATATAATAATATATATATATTATATTATAAATATATTATATATATATAAATATATGTGAAATCCATTCATTCATCAGGTGTGAAATACTCCATTCGACATATTCTTTTTATCTTGCTTATAGGAAGTGAACTTGTGTTTCTAATGATATAATAAAATATTTACTTACATAAATACTAATATATAAAAATACAAAGTACGTAAATCTTATGAAATAAAGATTATAAAATTGAATAGAAGGATCCATAATATGCATTGAATGAGAGTTTTTCATTTAAAAAGTATGATCTTCTAAAACAATTATTATTTTGCGCTTCTTATTTATTTTTGTTCTTATTAGCTTTTGTTTTGAAACTCATAGATGTTACTTTTTTTAATTAATACCACATTCACACCACTAATAATACCCTATAAAATACTATACCTTTCTTAAATTAACTGATGTGGATTTCAAAAATGCTGAGATAGGGTGATGGCCTAGAAATTACTTAAGTGTAAAGGACGCGCTTTAGTTAATAAAGTTGCTTGAAGATTGTGGCTCCAAATAGCTGAATAATTCCATTTTTATTCTTGTGTGAGAAATTTTACTTTGCAGAATTTCCTTATGTCTCAGGATTCTCTATTTAGTTTCCTTATTAATATATTTGAATGATTGAAGAATTTAGTCAATTGCCTAAGTAATCCTCCACCTCAATTATGTGTTCTTCTTTGTGAAACTTAATAACTCTTTGATTGAATAGATGTACGTAAGTAGTCTTCCAAATATCTTCCTAAATGTTTGATTGAAGCTCAACTCTGTCTTTTGCCTTTAATTTTCTCAATTACATTGGCCAAAGTGCAATGTGGCCTTCAATATGCTTGCTTGAGTTTCTGCAAGTTATGCTTATATTTGCTGCCATACTCTAATTGACTAGTTTTTACCTAAATATTTGGCTTCCTTTACCTTTTTTATCTTTGCAAGCCCTAATATGTCACACCCTGTTATTCTGATTTCCTCCAGCATGAATTATCAACATTGCAGACTTTTTGCTTTTCTACTCTTGTAATATTCTTGGCTAATCTTTTTGTAATCATAGTTGATCCACATAGTGCTCACATAAGTAATGAATTTTCTTTAATCCTTATTTTTATCAACATTGCAACTTTTTTGCTTTCTAACTCTTGTAAACAATATTAATGCTTATAATTCAACATTAATTTGCATCACATATGCTCACAATAGTGCTCACATAGTAATGGAAATTTTCTTTAATCCTTATTTTTTTTATTTTCATATTTTTTATATTTTAATTGAAAATATACCATATTCCCTCCTTTGCGTAAGAATATTAAGTTCTTGTTATTCTAGTTTCTATAGTTTACTTCTATAATTCTGTTGTTTCTTTTATAATCCTGTACTTCTCTCACAAGATCAATTTTTTATTGGTCTTTCAAAACGTTGTACTTAAAAGTATTCTTGTCTTTATTTATATTTTACATCTACTATTCTCACTACTGTTTGATCATCTTATAAACTTTACTATTTTCCTAAATCCACATTTCTTGGTTTGAAGTCATCTATTAAAAGGACTAAATCTCCTTCCTTGTGTGATTCTTTTTCTGCCAACCGCATTTACTTCTTTTTTGCCAATAAAGGACATATTCTTTGATCAATCCTTTCCAAAACAAATCAGCAAGATACTGAACTTGTTCCATCTTTTATATTAATTAGCTATCTAATTTTGAAATAATTCCTGGAGGAAAAGTTATATTGCCTTTATAGGTTAGTAGTAATTGGTGTTCCAAACTTCTAATTTCTAAATCATTTGGAAACTTCGTATTGTTCGTTAATTATATATGAATTCTAATCTCACTAGAACAACAGGTTCAAGTTATCATCTGTCAACCTTATTGGCTTTCTATTTTTAAGAGAGTGAAGCTTGTAATATGTTTCTCACAGTTTCTACAGTGTCTTTCAAAATGACTCCTTTTAGAACTATGAGGGGTTGGAATAACCACTGTATTTCTTTTGCTCAAAAAATTTATTTACTTGCTTATTATTCAAATTTTTTTAACTTGTCCCTTCAATTCTTTGTAAGCTTTACAAAGTTCAATCCATTACTGATGGAATTCAATTCTCACATTGAACTTTTCCTACTCCTGAATCTCCTGCTAGGAAAAACAACTAAAACGATTTTTATGCAAGTTTATAAATTTTTTTTATTCTTTCTTTTCTCTACTTTCCTCTTTTTACAGTTTGGGTACTTTTACAGTATTTCCCCCTTGCTCTAAATGGTGGTTATCACATCTACATCTACTTTGGGAAATCTCCCATCAACTGCTAAATTGGCCTTGTATGGAGCTTCTCAAATAGCAATCTTTTAAATCTCTTTAAATTTCTGCTACTGGGTGCTCTCTCGAATGACAGTGTAGTCATGTGGCTACTTCTGTTCTTGCTTAGTTCTTGCTGTGCGAAGTATGCTATTATGTGGTTCGAGACTGTTTGCTTGTTTTTCCTAAAATTTCCAATTTAATTCTATGTAATCGTCCATTATTAAACATTGTAACATGATCATTTGGCAAGATAATTGATGTTTAAAGCAAATGTAATACCCTTATTCAGATTTTTATTCCTCCACCCTACCCTATATTCCATATCAGCTAAAAAATTGGTAGGAATTTTTGCCAAAAATGTGCCTTTTTGCAAAGCTTTCTTTCTTTTTATTTGTCAATGTATACTCATCTGAAATCTTCTATTTTGTACTATTTTAAATAGCCTTTTCTGCACCTTTTAATGTTCTGTGATTGTTCATTCACCGTTTATTCCCAGGTTTTTTTATTGGAGCAAATTTTTTCTTTAACTCTTAAAACCAGCCTACCGCTTATTTCAATTCATCCAATCTGACAACCATAATTAAATGACTGGTATGTTAAACTTTCTGTAGTTGAAGGCCATTTCAGTTATTTTTATAATTTCAAATCATATTTTTTTTTTCATCATGCTAATTTAGTTCTTTATTTTGCTCCGGTCAATCAGCTTTGTCTTTTGTACAAATAATTCTGGACCAGTGCTCCTCATAGTTTATTTATTGCAAAACTCAATAACAGATATCCTTTACTGTTAATATCTCATTTTGGTGCGATGCGGTACATAATTCCATTGGCTTATAATTTTTTTGACCTGATATAGTTGTAAAAATGAGAATATTTTGAATCTTTTTGCTTTCATTTTAAATGCTTGTAATACAATTTCACTATCTATCCAAAAATACTCTTTGCTTATGTTCATATCTAATCATTCTTTAATATTTGTTCGTATTTAACTGCTAATTTGCTGCACTTTATTCTTATTCTTGGGATAGGTTAACATACAAATTTTTATAATGGTATCAAAATCTTGTTTTATGATAACACCAATGAGCAATATATTTCATCATTCTCTCCAATGAATCTTATATATGCTACTGCAGCATAAGCAATTTGTGAACCATCTGAAAAATAATGTAGTTCTTCCCTTTTATTCTACAGATATTTGGAATATGTGGTTTCAGAATTTGTATATAGTTAAGCTTATTAACATCACTAAGCCATTTTATGTAACCTTTTTTATATCTGATGGGATTTCATCATTCCAATTAACTTTTTTATCACATAAATTTGAAATAGTTTTAGCTACATTAGTATGCTAATAAATCCAGTGGATCATATAACTCAAAAAATGTGCAACTGAGTATGCTCCTTTTTGTGAGGGCATATTTTGTGTAATATCTACTTATAGCATCAGGATGTCTATTGACTGGATATTAACTTATGATAAGAATTTTTCGTCAAGATTAATTTATCCAGATATTAGTTAATTTCTTAAAATCTTTGCTTTAAGTCTTTGTTTATCAATATTTTTTCTAAAATTTCTTTGTAATTTCAAAATGCCACTCGGACAGAAAGAGAAATTGTCTAATGTTTTCAAATATTTTTGGCTTCTGTATAAACGCTTATAGCCTCTTTTTCTGATTTCACAGACTTTAAAAATCATCAACATAGAAACTTCTAAGTATGGTATCTTGGCTAGATTACTGAATTTTCTGCTTCAATTACATTTGTAGTTTGTTTCAAAACATAAATTTGCTATAGAAGGAGAGCTCACACTTCCAAATATGTAACTTAAACTTATACTTCCTTCTGGAGTTTTATTCTAGATACCATT
>JABUQX010035292.1:0-2500 GCA_015478945.1 Trachelipus rathkii
GTTAGGAGTGATTATAAGCATAGTATATTATTTATATATTATTATGTATTATAATATTTTAGTGAGAGAGAATAAATATATATTATAATGAAATCACTATTACAAATAATAATAAAAATAATAGATAGTAATAACATAATTGAATAATAATTAAATTAATTTTAAACACATAAAGTAATCTAATAATAATAATTTATATAATCAAAGATGGTAAATAAATGAATATAAATAAATATAAGAATAACATTAGATAAAATTGGGGTAATAAATGTAAAGAAATGGACTGAAATTAAATAATAAATAAATAAAGATAGATAATGATAAATAAATAATAGGAAATAAATATAGTAGGGGAATAATAATAAAGATGAGGGAATCTATATTAATGATAATATATGAATTAGATATATAATTTATATAATAAGTAATAATTAATATTATCGACGATTTTTTGTGTACTCGAGCTTCTTCGTTTTCTCAAAAAAATGTAATCTTGAAAATGTACAATTCAGCAGCGAAATCATTGATGAACCAAAGGGTTCTGCGATAGAATCCCAAAACTTAAGACAAAAACTTAATAACTATTTCTAGTAATTCTAAAAAAATAAATTATAGCTCTTGAGGCAACTATATATAGAAACATATCTTTCTTCATGAAGAAATTTGATGGTCTTGTCACGCGCTAACTTTACTATCTTAGCTTAAAAAAAAAGCTTTATCTTATAGTAATATTTTCATATGCTCGTATTTATACATCATTCTACGAATAACGACTTCAATATAGGAGTCTTCGTATTAAATACTGCATGAATATAGAACAACTCGAAAAAGAATGGCGTATTAATATATTTCCTTAAAAGCCAATGCGGTTTTGCTAATGACATTATTATTTGTAATAAAGCTGCTTATGAAGACATAAATGCTTAGCTTCTTGACCACATATTGCATAAATTCCTTTTTACTTTGTAAACCTTTATTCTATATGTTGGAACCTTTAGTCTTTTTGACTGAGAGATCAAAACGGTAGATAGATAATTTATTTGTTTTTTCTCTCAGTAGTGTCTATCGTTTGCTCTGTAATAAAGAACTTTCCAAATAGTGTCTAGTAACAGTAATCTTCTTTCTCTGTAAATTTGAAACATCTATTTAGCATAAGGGCTTAAGTTATTATGTTTTCTTTTACCTTTCTGTTTTTGCAAGCCCTCTCCTATGTGCGCATTACCCCATAGAAAAAATTCTCCGTATGCAATCTTCAATTTGGTGGCAATATAAATTTTTACGCCTCTGCAGGAGATAGTATTCTTAATCTGAACAGAGATTGTTTCAATCTGAGAGGACAAAATATATAATTTCCCCATCAGTTGATTGACGTGGGTATATTGACTGTTTCTTGTCCACTATTATCAATATGAAGCATAAATTATTAAGATCAGAGGTGATTTTTGATAATGAGATGAGGTAAATGATTCTTCCTTTACCTATTCCCTCCTTTACCTTTGAGGCCTAAAATTATCTTTTAGTAAATATCTCCTTTATATAATCATAATTGGTAAAAAATAACGATAAGCGTTATACTATATATAGTAATAGAATGAATTTTTAAATAATTCTTTTGCTTTATTATATATATATAATATCTAGACCTCGAGTTTCCGTTTTATATAGTTACATTTGTTGACTATCCTCGATAAGAAAATAGCAGTTTTAGCACGAATTATTTCATAGTTTTATAAAGTAAAGAATAAATGATAGTGCCCATATAGCTTAATCGATTTATTATTATAATAATATTATGGTATCAGTACTGTTTGTTGATATTGGAGCACTATGGTGATTTGGTAATATAATTATAAGCAGAAATGAATAGAATAAAATCACAATAAACAAAATGGCATAATACTTTCTCAAACGAAGAAGCAATTTAGAAACTTGATTTCAGAACTTGTAGAGAGGAAGAAGAGTGAGTAGATTATCCATTTGAAGAATTAGATTTAAAGCGATTTGTATGAAGTGACGAAGTAACATGCATACCAAAACTATCATCTACCTTGTGGTATAACCGATATCCACGGCCTAGCCACTTGTATTATATAAATGAAAAATCATTTTCATATATTAAGAATCATCCTGGTAGAGGAATATTTAAAAATATTAGTGTGACATGAATTGTGTCTGTAGATCATCCGTCTCCAACTCCAAGTTGACCAGTGCTGCCCCAATGAATCTTATAATTCTAAATAGCAACCTTATCAGATATTTAATCAATTATTTTAATCCTCTCGTAATGGTCTGAATTATCTTTAAACATCTTGCGCATAAGTTGACAAAACAACGGCAAACTCGAGCATTTCTACGTTTCGTAAGCACAAACCAAAAAGAACGCTTAGATATATATATATTATATTATAATATATATATATATAATATATATATAAATATAGATAATATATATAATAATATATATATAATATATATATATATATAAATTTTTAAACTTTAT
>JABUQX010035292.1:5000-27500 GCA_015478945.1 Trachelipus rathkii
GTTACTGATTTATCGGGAGGACCGAATCATTCAGTTTTCTCAACGATTCTGGAGCAACCTGATTAAATACCTACACACATTCGGATCGTCCCAACCGATTCTTGAACACACGACCTATGTTTCACCACTACTAGTCCTTCTCTCTATAAAACACCACCTTCGCTCCTATCGGTAAATCTGACCACAACCTTATTTCACTTAATTTTAATACTTTCTCTCCACAGCTCCATCCTGCTCTATGCGGTTTTCTGGCACTTTGATCGGGCCGATTGGGGGGGCATGCGTTGCTTCTACGCTAAACTATAATATAAGTGACTGCTTTGACTCTTAAGCCGCTCACATTCTGCCGATAAAGTGGGAACTGTAATTGTTTAATGGGATGAGCAGGTTCATTCCTTCTTAGGACTAAATCTTTTCTCCTCAAAAATCCATGGTTCGATCGTGCTTGTTCCCTGGCCATTTAGGCTAGAGACAATGCTTATCGGTGTGGAAAAAATCTCGTCTCCTTCACTCTTGCTAATTTCTATTCAGCTAGAAATCGTTGCAGGGATACTCTTCGACGAGCAAAGCGGACTTTCATTAAACGAAAATGCGCTGACCTCCTTGGTTCTTCTACTGACAAATCTCTCTTGCCTCTTGCCAAAAACATCTCTAACAACTTCTGTAAATCATCCGTTCCTCCTCTTATCGCTCAGATGATTCTGTTGTTAATACTCCAATTGAAAAAGGAACCAATCATTCTCTTTGTTTTGGCGTCTCTTTTCATCCTCTCCCCCTCTTATTCCTCTCCCCTCCTTCTCCTCTCAGGTGTCCTATACTTTTACCTGTCATTTCAGTTGATCGGGTGCATGAGCTCCTGAAATCTATGAACTTTAGGAAGGCGGTTGGCCCGGATGGATTCCTCTCAGAGTTTTGGAGTGCGCTTCCGCTGCTGACCCCACCCCTCGGTTCAACTATATCTCTATGCCTCAATACTAGCACTTTCCTCAGTGTTGGAAGCGCTCATATGTCCCCAACCTATTCCGGAAAAAATTGATGCTGCTCTGATCCTTCTAACTATCGCCCTATAGACTCTCACTTCTATTCTTTCTAAGATTTTTGAAACCCGTCTCAACTCTCACTTCTTAGATCTGGAATCTCTTCCCTTCTTCTGATTACCAGTACGGCTTTCGGTGCTCGAGATTTATACCTGCGATATACTTTCCTATTTAAACAATTTATGGTTTCCGCCCTTAGGAACTACGGGAAGACTTGTGGTTGGTGGCGCTTGACATATCCAAAGCATTTGACCGGGTATGGCAACCGTGTTCACTGCTCTCCAAGCTCCCCTCCTTTGCGTTTCTTCCTTCTCTTTGCTACTTATGTCTAGCTTTACTTTCAAATCGCTCAATGTTAGTGTTGTTGATGGGGTGACTTCTCTTTTTTTCTGTCAATGGTGTTCCTCAGGGTCTGTTTTATCTCCTACTTTATTCCTTCTTTTCATTCACAACTTTCAAAGCTACTCATCTAACTCTTTCCATCTATATGCCGATGACTGTACTGTTTCATTCTTCAAATTATCAATTCTGCTCCCTCTTTTACTTCTAGAATTGCATCTCGTCTTAATCGTTCCGATTCTTATTTCCCGCTGATCTGGATAGAATTTCAGGTTGGGTCGTCTCAAGTTGTTAAATTTAATTTTTTAAAAACCCAACTTACAAATCTCTCTCTATCTCTCTAAGACACTTAACCTTTCTTCTCTTTAGATGGTTCTCTCGTCTTCTCCTGTTGACAATATAAACATCCTGCGCCTTAACATAACAGAAAAATGTTTTAAAACCTCAAATCACAGTGGTGCTAGGGCGGCCTCAAAGAAACTGAGTCCTTTTTTGAATATCAGATGCTTTTCCCGTTCTCAGTTATCCCACCTATACAAGGGTCTCATACGACCTTTTATGGAGTACTGCTCTCATATCTGTGCGGGGCGGGTTCTGGTTTCATCCGGCTTTCGGATAGGGGTCGAGTCAAAGGCAAAAGACTTATTAACTGTTCTGTACTTTCTTAGTTCACTTGACCCCTTTATATTTGCGGCGCGATGTTAGTGTTTTGTCTCTTTTCTGGAGGTACTACAAAATCAAGTATACTCAAGGGAACTATCCATTCGCATACCACCACTTTATGACGCCTTTGAGGCACAAGGGCTGAAGTCTCGCAGATGAATTTTGTCTTGAACATTGTAGCTCCAGACCTGTTCGCTGAGGTGCTTTCTTCTTTCCTGCCACCTCTGTCTGTGGAATTCTCCTCCATCATCTGTGTTTCCTACTCAATTTAATTCCCTCACTTTAAAGCCTGTGTCTGTGCTCATCTGCGTAATGTGCGTTAGATGGAATTGAGGCGTTCAACACCCACTCCTTGAATAGTTCTGCCCGTGAGCGGCGGTGACAAACTGTTAAAAAAAAAAAAAAAAAAAAAGGTTCTAATACGGAATTTCCTTAAGCTAGCTGAAAACCCACAAGAATGACATCCGACGTGAACAGCTTCTAGAATGCATTAAATAGCATAACGGAGGAGCTTGCTCGCTGACATAAAAAAAAAAAAAAAAAAGACAGAGAAGTGAAAGCCGCCTTATCTGCAACCCCTGGCAACAGCGCTGATAGTGACGATGGTGGCTTTCCAAATAAACCACTGAAGATGAGGATTTGGATATGTAGACTTTGATAAGTTTTGGTAGATTCCATTGACATCTCATTCACTTTCAAAGGAATCACACCAGGACCTCATTCGTAAAAACTTGAAGAGACAGTCATCAAAGGAGCAAATACAATTCATATTTGTCTGTGAAAGAGATGAGCTCTACGAAACATGAGATGCTGCCTAACGAAGAGAATCCTTTCATGCTTTGGCATGAAAATGGGCCAAGGTTTCATTATTATCAGATCTTGCAGGCAAATATTATCAGCACCTCCTTCATCAGTCGAGAGAGAGCGTATTTATAGTGTAGTTTAGGTAGGAATGTAACACCCCAAAAAGAACAGTCTCTCCAGATACTTAGTGAAAGCTTAATGTTATTGCATCACAATTGTAATTTTTGAATTTGAGTATTGAATGATATTCTATCTTAAAGGAGTATTTTATTATGTCATGTTTTGAAGTAATAGCGTTTTTTTATTTTAACTTTTCGGCTGATTAATTGAGTCTCTTCTTTGTTTATTTTTATTCTTTATATTTGAATGGCTAGTTAAAGAATCTTCTTGTATATTGTATAATGTTGTTAAAACATAAAAGCTAGTAGCTAAAACTTTGTTAAATACTTACTGAAAATGGAAATGGAATATTTTTTTAAATGAAACACCAAACATAAAAAAAGTTATTAATATTTATTTGCAATTATATTCCTTAATCGTACTATTTTTAATTATAAAATAAATATACTTGGACAAACCAAATATGGAATATAAATGACTAAGTATGGTTTGTACAGGGAATGCAATCTTGGGTTGTCCTAGCAGTGCACAAATGTTCTATCTTATTACCGTGTATTTATTATATCGGAGTCGGAGGTCGCGGAGTTCGGGGAGTCGGTAGTTTTGAAGAGGGTATAGGACGTACGGACGCTCGAGATAAATTTGGAGAGAGGGTGGATCGGAAACATTGCTCTCTGGGTGATCTAGTGTCCGTCGGGTCAGGCGATAGTTGATAAATAATGAGATGGTTTGTCGGTGAGAGGAGGTAGGTCATCATTTTTGTTTACCTTCAATAGCAGCAACAGGTCGGAAAAATCTAGGTGATCGGTTATTTTGCATTCGGTATTTTATTAACTTTGTAAATAAGCATAATTTAACAGAACACTGGAAATAGACTCTTCAAAAGATGACTAATGAAAAAAAGATTTTGGAGAAATATCCAAGATAACGAGAAATTTTTAATCTTATTTTTTCTATACAACACTGAAACTCAATAAGTATATAATAAGATTTATTTAACAAATAGGTATATATTGAAGACATTCTTCCGACCATGTGAAATTTTCAGATAAAAATATGTGAATCTTCGGATTAACTCCCCTCTCAAGGTCAAAAGATAATAATTTGATGATTAAAATATAGACTTTCGACTGTATTTCAACCCTCGTATCACAGAACAAAATGGCAAATCCCTGCAAAAATCCCAACTTCGAAAAGATCTCCTAAACCGAAAGATCCACTCTTATGTACAATTTCTCGACCACTGATAATATTCTAAAATAAAATTCCAACGCTTAACAACCTAACTAATACCATCCTCACTATGGTTAAAAGGATACCTTGAAGGAATAACGGAAAGACTCCATGTCCCACGAAAGCACAACACTTTCTCTCCCCCGTCCGAATTACAATAGAATATAATGACTACTAGCTGATGTTTATTATCCAATCTACAGAGTTAAGCTTAACTGAAGAACCAACAACAAAAAGACTAAATTTGCACTCCTGCAATGTGTATTAAAGAGTTGCAGGAAGTTCAAGAAGAAAAGGCGATACATCTAAAGCATATGTAAGTTTGATAGAAACTAACAACTATCTAACCGGTTAACATACTTCCTCTCAAGTCATTCTTTCAGAAGTTCAGCAAGACTTACAGCTACTGAAAAGCTTCTGGATATTGAAAGAGCATAGTCGAAAGCGTCAATTGGTTCAAGAAAAAAGTCACAAGGTCCTTCCTCATCTTTGTACACTAATATTCCATAACTTTAATTAAAATTTCTTTTGCAATTTAAAGAATTAAAATTTTATGTAACTTCGAAGAGTATCAAGACATTGTTAAAAACAAAAGAAGAAATATTAAATTGCAGTTACTGCTCTACCTCCAACGCAAGTAATAGCGTTGAACTGCTTTTTTGCTCTTTCGCATGATAAAATCAGACCAAAGAGGAAAAATGAAGGGGAACCTGGCAGATGCTATTCTATTTTTAAGAACTAAATCATTCAAAATGAGATAGATGATATTAGAAATGTAGGTCATGTAACTTAAGTATTTATGTAGTAAGTTTATATAAAGTAATATATATTATATATATATTATATATATAATATAATATTATAGATAATATATATAATATTATATATATATATATATATATATAATTATAATATAATATATATATTATAATATATATAAATATTATAATATATACTGATAATATATATATATATATATAGTATATATTATATAATATACCTATAGTATATATATATATAAGATATATATAATAGTAATATATAATATAATATAATATACTATAATTTAATACATATATAGTATATATAGTATATATAGTGAGGTATAGTATATATATATATATATATATATATATATTTATATAGTATATATACTATATAATATATATAATTAAATATATAATATATATATATATAGGCCCGATATATATAATATATATATATATATATATATATATATATATATATATATAAATATATATATATATATATTATAATATTTAATCTATATATATATAATATTATATAATATATATATTATTCAGAATATATATAATATTTATATATATATAATATAGATGGTATATTACTGTCTAACCATCATTTGACTCAGATACTGCCTATTAATAGTTAGTATGTCTCACTCGCTATTGAGTCCAGTGATAATATAACTATTTACTTATTATTATGATAGTATTTCTAGTAGATAATTCAGACGATAAGTATTTCCACTAAAGGTTAAAAGGTATACTTATAATATATAGTTATATAATGAGCTGGGCTTATTTACCTAATTCACTTTCTAGCATGACTTACTATCTATTATCATTGTATTCTTATATTAGGTGACAATGTATTACGTCAAATATATAATATACTATAAATATACGGACTCATTTACTAACCAGTTATATAGTAGTGAAGTTAAGTAATATATAGTATATGTAATATATATGTGTTACTATTTCAGTTGATATTGTATTACTTGATAGAAATGATTGATATATTCTCTTTATTTAATGTATATATATATATATATTAATAGAATATATTTATTATATTTTTACATATATAACAATAATTTATATTCATTAATAATTTTATTTAAATATTTATATTTTATTATTTAGATTAAGTAGGAAAAATTATATTCAGATGTTTTATATAATATATATTATTTAATAATTATGATCATCAGTTTTAGACTTAAAAGTTCTTTTAACTATTAATAAAACTTTTAAAAATAGTTATCAAAATTTTTAAATCATACCTTAATCAAATTATATTTAGTTTTTAGCTCGATAATGTAAAAAATAAATAGTTAATCGTAACGATTCGCACAGTTTTATTAAGGTTCATTCACAGTTATTTTCTTGATCACCGGTCAGGAAACATATTGTAGTTGGTGATAAGTATTTTACTAGTATATGTAAAATTGAGGCTAGTGTGATACTGAATCTTTATACCAAAAAGTCTGATTATACTGCTAATATCATAAAACCGCTACAGGTATTAATAAATTAATTGAGATTTGACAGATTATTTTATTTTTGTACTATTAAAAAGGTTCTATATTAAAATTTTCAAACAATATCCGTTCTATAGGGATATACGAGTGTTGCATTTCTCCTAAAAATGGTCAAATTATAAATCTTACATAGCCTATAATGTAGATTATTAGTATTGTTTTAGTGAGTTCGGTATCGGATAGATAATGATTACATAAAACAAAATATATTTAATAAAACATTAATTACCTCTTTTCTTCATTATAAACTTACTACTACATATCATATAACTACTAATAATCATAATCATAATCCTACTTACTATTACTACTACTACTACTATCTAAATATCTACTCAACATTACGATTTTATAATATAATTCTCGAAAGATATAATAAATATAATTAAAAAAATAATTATATCGTTCATTGTTATTTTTCCTTTAAATCATTCTTTTTTATAAAGATATTAATAACTCGAGTCTTTTTCTTAAATTGGACTAGAATTTCAGTTGCATTTCAATTACCACTATTAATATCTCAGACTGTCTGCATTAAGTCAATCTTTTACTACCTATTGAATATCTATTCATGCTAATCTATATTTATCATTTCATTCAATTTTCATCAGAATTTCTCATATTATGGATATGACTGAACATTCTTTCCAAGTGAGAGATGTGTCCATCCACGATTCCTGCACCATATCTCTTTACTTCTGTCTTTATCCCTAGTTAGGTCTTTCTGTACCCTCTTGAGATAAGTTCAGTTGTAACATTTCTCTCAATTATCCTTCGCATTACACTCTGTCCCTTGCTCCTCTAATCTTAACTATTTCGGCAACATGAAAATATAACCATCTCTGAACCAAACTCAAAATAACATCCGCCACATAATCCATCTTCTAGTGTCATCTTTCTAAAATCTCGAAATTCACCATTATAAACAGGATTACTGCTATGTGATACCAGAGCCTGTGCATATCTGAGCGATCTTACTGGTGTCTCTGATAAGTAATCATCTATAGTCCTTATCATAAAGCCAAATCACTAGTTCTTTATCATGTCCTAGAATAGCTCTTTCATTCTCACGCGCCTCATTGAAGAGAATATCAGTAAACTCTCCTCTTCCTCTCGCTCGTTTCGCTTATCGGCTGACAGAGAACAAGTGAAGTGTGAATTGCTAGTCATCTCGCTGTGTTAAAAAATACTAAAACTGTCTCTTAACATCTCCCTATATACACTGTAGATGTTCTCTATCTATTCATACTTATGAACGGGCCTATACCGACTTTCAGAACACTAAATACCGACCTTATTCACAATATCTTCGCTTAGTCTAACTTCTCACTTCCTCCCTTATCTGGTTAAAACACCTCCGAGATAATTATGCAAGTATTAGATGTATAGTTACCAAAGCCTACTCGACCTTCCTACCCTCCCTCTAATACAAACATCCATATATCTCATGCCCCCTCTTCATATTACCTCCGTAAGTCGTGACTTGTTGATAAAAATAATTTCTCATATTGTAAGCATTTAATCATTGATATAAGAATATTCGATTATTCATTAGTCCCTTATCTCTTTTCTTTTTATCACATGACATTCATCTCACGAAGGCAATCTTAAATTCTTCCACCAATTCTCTCTTCGATAGAATCTAGCCCTACAATGGTTCTCTCTGCTCTGCACACTCCCAATAAACTGCATTTAGGTAAATAAAATTTCTGTCTCGGTCAATGTAGGATGTCGCCTTATGTAATAGCTTTCTTAACAAACCATCACATACACTATCGATCTTTAAATGACAACGATTAGTCTTAGTTCACTAATATACTCGCAGAATCACAGTATGCTAATAACATAGTGGAAAAAGAGTCGTTATGAATATATATAAATAGTTAAAGTACTACTAATATAATAAAATAACTGGTCAAACTTTATATATAGCAATATTGCTTATGCTTAAGTCATATGAAAAAGATATAGTGTCTATAGTTTTTATTTTAAAAGGTTAAATATCTTGATCCATTGAAGTCATCCTCCTTACAGCTTCAACATCAAAATTATACTGTCAGATTCAAAGTTTGTTCGTAGACTAATCCTAATCAGAAATTGTAACTATCACTCAACACTACTTAACTATATTGTTTTATATGTGTTTCATCAGTTAATTTAATTGTATGGGATATGTCATTTGTACAACCAATATCATCATCAGATTTACTTACTACGTTGTCATTTTTTTTAAAGAAATAGTATCGGCCTCATAGACATAATCTATAATTGAAATATGAGCCTATAAGTTATTAGACATATCGAATGTTACCATATAAAGTTTATTTAATGATGTTGTAACGTTTATATATCCCACCCTGAACTCGTGAATCATCAGTGATCAACACATAAGCCAATTCTCTACTCACTGGATCATCTCAACCATACTTAAACATCGACCCTCAAAGTCATTTCTTCGTATTGCCTTTTACACCGATCATATCGTTGGGTTACCGTAGATTCAGAATAGGTGTCATTCTAAACCTCCTCATTCAATGTGCTACGCTCAGCATTACCTGCGAAGAATCAAGAAGAATAGGAAAATCTAAAGAACCAGTATAGAATTGAGGCAACATGAGAGCACATATACTGAGCTGTCCCAACAACTTAATAGTATATCTAGTCACAATAAACATTGCCACAATGACGAAAGACAACAACCCCTATACCCACACCCTAAGCGCTGACACCTGCTCAACCTTTTTCCTTAATAATACATAGCTGTCATTATAGTGAGATTATAACTCCTCCACACTACTACCAAAGTAAAAAATCTTTACTAAGGTTCCACTGGTCCTAAACACAACTAATACAAGCTTTAATACAGTTTTATTAGCGTTCATAACTGGGTACACGACCGACTACGAACATGCGGAGCGTCTACTCTCAATAACTATACTATCATTCGTCAACTAGCTTTGGTTCTTAGCGTCAGAAGGTTTCAATATTCCTAATGATGACAATGAGACCACTCCAATGGATTAGCTTATCCAATCCTTTCTTTAATGTGCAAGTGAAGTCACACCAACTGCCACAAACCATGCTCCTTCAGACATAAACCCTCCGCCATTCATTCTATTATGCACGCCTTTCTCTCTCCGCCTCTTCCAAATTCACATTCTCTCCTCCAGGATTCCTACTGAGCTGAAATCCAGTATTTATCTTCTACTTCCGTCTCAAATAAATGTCTTTTTTCCCAGCATTGAGATACGATATCCCTCAGACACATCTTACCAAGACCACATGTAATATTACTTCCGACAGGTATTACAACTCATACTCGCCCTGTGATTATTCTATATATCGTCATTCCCTAATAATGGACCAACAAATGGTGGAAATACGCTAAACTATTCCAAATAATCAGTCTAATCGATCACATGAAGACCGTCGCCGCCACACGTCTAAACTTCAATGCTATCCCTCATTAACCACCCTTTCTGGTACTTCACACTCGACGAACTCTATAATACGTGTGTTACAATTTTTCATCATTTATCCAATTAAGTATGTCCATATGGCTAACACATTGTTACTTTTAGTAGTTTTATACGGTGCTATCATATTAGATTTACTATTCGTGAACCTCAGCCAATAAGAGTGGTCCGCGGTTTCATCTAGTACTAGTTTATTAAATAAGATCAAATACACAGCACACCGAGTGTATGACTAACATACCCTCAGTGTGTAAACCCGATCCAGTGAGGGCGCACTAAAATAGTCACCAACTTATAGTTCAATCTTTTTACTATAAAAATCCTCATACATATTCGTGGAGTTTTAAAGTGCTGACTGAAACCTTATGCTAACCAAAGCGCACGTTCTCATCTTTTTTCCTGGCGCTAGTAGTTGGATTCGGCATTTCCCTACTACACCGTATCTATATTATATTGACCTATGTTTCAGGAAATATCTATTGACAGGCCCTTAGGGTGTGTGGCTCCATTATTTACCAGAGCTTATTGTGTGCTTTATATCGCAAATTAAACTCAGACCACTTGTTCCAGTATGGGCCATTTGTAATTCATTGTCTAAATAAAAATCATCTACTCTGAGATAGGATTACTGTCGCACACTCACAACCATAACCGTTACACTCAACGTTCGTCTTACTTTCCAAACCCCTTCCTTTTACACACCGTACCGAATCTATCTTCTACGGCAATTAGTTTTCAATACTCTCTTTCCGATTCATTACACTCGACTAACATCCAAATATATAGGTTACTTATTTTTTTATCTCAACTTAAAATTAACTCATCCTATCTGTCTATGATAATACTACGAACCTTTGATATAAATATTATAAATCATAACTTATTACTTGATAATATTTAGGACAAATCGATTAATATGATTGGTGTAAATAACATAGCTCAATGTATAAGAAATTATATGTTTTATTAGATAGGTTGTTTAATATATAGACTGTATCGAAAAGTAATACGCAGCTCTTTCAAATATATGTAGCTCGTTTTTTAGAGAACATCAACATGCTTTTCTTTTCTTAATTCATGTGACGTACAATATCATTCATTAAACCTTTATATGGCACATCGAAATTGAATAAACTATAGCTATTTTATGATGGACCTAAATATATATATTATATATATATTAGGCTATCACCGATACTACTATATTTTTTAAAGAAAAAATAAAAGATAAAAGATTTCCAGATACAACATAGATGGATCAAGAAGCTCTAACGAATTAGTATAGGCGACACAAGTATAGGTGGAAAATTTACGATTAGGTGAATTGTTTACATATTATATATCCTATATGTTAAATTTTTTAAAGCATTAGATATTGAATTGCTTTATAAGAGAGCTTCAATATTAGGATTCAATAGATATTATAACTTTTATTCTTAACAAAAACTTAGATCTTTTCAAGTCTTAAAGCAAAAGTAGTGCCAGTGATAACAATAATATTTCAAATCATTAAACTCTATATCGTCTTGATCAATACACTCTATCTACCGACGAAGGGAAAACAATACTTTACATCTCAATGTATTAATAAATTCACCATCTTTTCATGCAGAATCTACAGATCGGACATCAACTGCTCTTAATCTATATTACTTTGTTAACCATGGTGAAGTTGTTTAGGAGAGAGCGACGTCCGAACGCAAACCTCTCAACTCCAAATATTTTCAACATTTCGTGGAAAGTATGCAACAGAAACTTCTTGCTTTCTTGATAATGAAAAAATGTATCGAATGTAAAACACAATGCTTTTGTGAGAAAATTTATTTAAATATAATAAGCTTAATATCAGATTATACCAAAATTTACTATATTTTTATATTCTTTGTTATATTTTTATCAAACCCAAGTATGATGAGAGCAGAGGTTGTTCTAGCAGATGATCATATAAGATCCTGATTACTATTCTTACTATAATGACTTATTAAATAATTGGTATTTATTCCATCGAACATCTATCCACAAGATTTATGCTAAGATTTTATTATTAGAAATTTTATATTTGAAATATGAAAATATTCAACTGAACTAGAATTTGTTATTCATCCTCCAAATTCATGTTTTTGACTTAATTGGAAAGACTGATCCCCAACTAAACTTATTATACCTTGGGATTTGTCGAGGAACTTGAAATAATGTGCTTGCAGGTTTATATCTTAAGTAAGTGCCTATTTTTACAGCAATCACGAGGCAGCCGTAAACGGTATAAATTGATAATTATTCATTTTAATCTTTAATGAAGTGATTGTTTGCACTAAGTAAAAGAAAAAGATACAGTTGATCCATAATTTTAGTCTCAATTTAAATAAATTATTATTACTTAATAATAATTAATAATAATTAATAATATAAGTAATAATAATAAATAATTTAATAATAATAATAATAATAATAAATTTAATAATAATAATAAAAAACTCCAGAGGATGAGTCGGAATCGGTGCGCTACGACGCGGTGCGGTGCGGTGCGGGAGCGGGATGCGGTACGGTAAGGATTGGTTGGATTCCCTTGTAGGGCTGAGTGAAGTGTCGTCTCGAAATTGAGATTCACTTCTTCGTGATCTCAATTTCTCGACGTAAATATAAATAATAACTAATAATACTAATAATAATGTGTATGACGTTGGTGTATGCGCACGCGCAATACGAAAACCGTGCAAAAATAATATAATAAATAACATGAAAATCAATTAACTTATCTCAAAACACGTTTCCTTATCAGCTACGCTGATAAGGAGCACGCTAACGCCACATTCCTGAATTGTAGCCGAACTGGATAACTTACTACTAAATATATAGTATAGTGGATATATATATTATAGTATATATATATATTATATATATATATAATAATTATTATATACTATTATAATATATATAATATGGTTATATATATTTAATATATATCATATAAAATATATATAGTGTTATGTGTGCTTTATATATATATAATATAGCATAATATATTATATGTATTATAGTATATATATATATAATATTATATATATATATATATATATATATTATATATACTATATATATATATATATATTATATAGTATTACTATATATATATATATAATATATATAATATATATATATATTATATATATTATAGTATATACTATAATATATATATAATTTATATAATATTGTTTTTACAGTAAACGACCTAAGCCTAAGCCTAAGCCTAACGCAAATCTCTCAGGTGGCGCAGACTAGGGTTTTAAAGAAAGGAAGGTCAAATATGGCAGGAAAAATAAAAGATGGCACGTTCCACAGAACAGACGTGGCTTTAAAGCAGGAGACACTACAAAGAGCTAATTTAGGGTTTTCAATCTTCATGCAAAATTTGTGCGAAAGCAAGGCATCCCTTGTGCTGCGAGTGCGACGCAATGATAATGGAAAGTGAGAGGTGAGCTCCTTCGAGTATAGGCCGTTGTAGCATCTTTAGAAAAGGGATAATGCGCCAGCGTAGTCACGTTGCTGAGAGTAGAAATCAAGAGGTTTAAAAATAGGGGATAGTTTATTAGTCTCTTAGCCTTAGACTCAACCCTATTGAAAAGAAGGGTTGAGACAATGGGAGTGAGAACAGTACTCCATACAAAGGCGGATAATTCTCTTATGTATCTGGACTAGTTGCATAGAATAAAAAAAATTCCCGTAGCCTGAGCAGAACTCCCAGCTTCTTTGAAACTGCTGTGATATCAGGTGAAGTGTTAGTGTCGTCGAAGGAGAGGAAAATTGGCAGATGTTTCTGAGGGTAAATGTGAAGAAGTTGATTTTTTAAGGAGTTGAATTTCACAACACTGTGGTTACCTCAATGGAAATTTCCATCCAGAGGGAGGTGCAAGAAAGGGAGATGATTTGAAATGAGTGGAAGAATAGAGAATTGAGTCATCGGAGTAATAATGAACAGAGTTAGAGGTGCAGATGAAGAAATCTTTGATGAAAAGTAAAAATAAAGTTGCAGATAGAATAGAACCTTGAGAAATAATAATAAAAATAATAATAATAATAATAATAATAATAATAATAATAATAATAATAATAATAATAATAATAATAATAATAATAATAATAATAATAATAATAATAATAATAATAATAATAATAATAATAATAATACATCATAATTAATTATAATTATCAAATGATTTTCGATATTCAAATAAGAATAATAATAATAAATCCAATAATAATAAATAATGGAGAGTGAATTAATAATAATAATAATAATAATAATTAATCATAATAATGAATAATAATAATAATAATCAATAATAATAATAATAAGAAATAATAATAATAATAATAATATATAATAATAATAATCCATAATAAATAAAAATAATAATGATAATAAATAAATCAATAATAAAATAAATAATTATAAGATAATAATAATAATAATAATATAAAATATATAATAATAATAATATAATAATAATAATAATAATCATAAAATAATATAATAATGATAATAAATAATAATAATAAAAATAATAATAATAATAATAAATTAATAATAATAATAATAATAATACATCTCACTTTCCTTCACCACTTCGTCACCCTCGCAGCACAAGGGGTGTCGCTCTCTCATGAATATTGTGCGTAACTATTGGAGACTTAAGGCTCCTTCGTTGTGGTGTCTCCTTCTTTCCAAACCACATATGTGCTGTGAAGCTTCTTGCAATCTTTTGTTTTTCCTGCTATATTCAAATTTTTCTCTCTTCAAGACACCAGCGACTGCTACTGACCCTGAAGAAAATTGTAGGTTAGGATAAGGGGCTATTGGGGCGTTTACAATCCTTTTGGTTTCCACCCCTCCCTATGAAGGGCTCTACTCCCATGAGTGTGGCAAAATGTAAAAAAGATCATAAAAATAAATAAATAAAATAAAAATTTAAAATAATAAATATACATTATTATTATTATAAATAATAATAATAATAATAATAATAATAATAATAATAATAATAATAATAATAATAATAATAATAATAATAATAATAATATAATAATAATAACTATATAAGGAATAAACTAATATCAATAGTGAAGAGATAAATGATAATTTTATTAGGAGGTAACCTATTATAATAATAATGGCAATACTTAATAATCAACTCAATATAACTTTAGAGTAATAATAATAAATAATAACTAGGTAATAAGTGATATAGGATCCACATATAATAAGTGAGTAATTAACATAATAATAATAATAATAATTAAATAAAAAATAAATAAATTTTCTTTTGCAATTTATTTTTTATTCTCATTCGCCATAATTCAAATTTTTCTCTCTTCAAGACCCACGACTGCACTGACCTGAGGGAATTGTGTTAGGTAAGGGCTTGGGCGGGTTTACAATCCTTTTGTTTTCCCCCTCCTTGAGAGGGCTCTATCCATGAGTGGTGGCAAAATGTAAAAAAGATAATAAAAATAAATAAATAAAATAAAAATTTAAATAAATAAAATTAAATATATATTATTATTATTATAAATAATAATAATAATAATAATTAATTAATAATCAATAAAGTAGATAAATAATAATCATAATAATAATAATAATAATATAATAATCTTATATAATTTATAATAATAGGATAAAAAGTAAGAATAAAGTTCAGATAGAACAGAACCTTGAGAAACAATAATAATAATAATAATAATAATAATAATAATAATAATAATAATAATAATAATAATAATAATAATAATAATAATAATAATAATAATAATAATAATAATAATAATAATAATATTAATAATAATAATAATAAATTCTTGCAATCTTTTGTTTTTCCTGCTATATTCAAATTTTTCTCTCTTCAAGACCCACGACTGCACTGACCTGAGGGAATTGTGTTAGGTAAGGGCTTGGGCGGGTTTACAATCCTTTTGTTTTCCCCCTCCTTGAGAGGGCTCTATCCATGAGTGGTGGCAAAATGTAAAAAAGATAATAAAAATAAATAAATAAAATAAAAATTTAAAATAATAAATATACTGTATTATATATTATAAATACTAATATAATAATAATAATTTAATAATAATATTATAATAATAATAATTAATAATTACATAATAATAATAATACAATAATAATAATAATAATAATGCTAAATTATAATAATATATAATAATTAATAATAACAATAATACATAATAATCATACATATTAATTAACAATATAATAATAATACGCAATAATAATAATAATAATATTATATTATTAATACAAACATATAATATATAATTAAATAATAATAATAAATAATAATTAATATAAAATAATATATTATAATAAAAATAAAATAATGAGGCAACTTCTTGCATTTCTTTTTGTTTTTCCTGCCTAATTTCAAAATTTTTCTCATCTTTCAAGCACCCACGCACTGCACTGACGCTGAGACAGGCAATTGTGTTAGGTAAGGCTTGGGCGGGTTTACCTCCTTTTGTTTCCCCCTCCTCTGAGAGGGCCTATCCATGAGCTGGTGGCAATAATGTAAAAAAAGATATAAACAATAATTATAAATAAATAAAATTTAAATAATGACATCTATACGTTTATCTATCTATTTAGGTCTATATAACTCATATATATAAATAATATATCCACCATTATTCTAAATCATTTATATATATAAATGAATAATTAATAATAATAATAACCCTAATAATAATCGTAAATACCATATTAATAATAATAAGTGATACTAGGAATAGTGGCTTGATTGAATAATATGATAATAACTCATAAATAATATTACATAAATTTTTAGAATTAGTGAAAAACCATAGAAACAACTAATGCAAAACGATATTTAATAATAATAATAATAATAATAATAATAAGTAATAATAATAGAGTAATAGGAATAATATAACCCTAATATCGAATCAAATTAAAAACATATTGTATTCCGTGTCAAATATCCCGTCATATTTATAATTAATATACCTACTTAATTTAATACTATTTTTGACATGAAATGGGCTTCTGGAATGATGTTCTCGTCTTATGAACCCTTCCACATTGTATGTAAATTTATATTTAAATTTATTTACTGCTTTAACAGGAAAAAAAAATAATTGGTTCTTTAGTAGAACATTTAATGCAGAATAATTTCAATCCTAAGTCAATCAATTTATTTAATAATAATAATAATAATAATATGTGACTTTTTATATTAAATAATATACTATACATAATTATACATATAATACATTATAATATAACATAGGATACATCAATAAAAAAAATCATGTGCATTATAATAATATAAGTAACTAATAATCTATTAAATAATAATAATAGATAACAATAATAATACACTATCATAATAGATAACTTGAATTACATAATAAAAAGTATAGATATATTAATATAATCATATAATAATAATAACTTATCAATATAATAATTAATCAGAATATATAATTATAATTATAATACAATCATATTATAAATAATAATATAATATATACTCACAACAAACTCACATCATCATATAATAAAAATAATAATAATAATAATAATAATAATAATAATAATAATAATAATAATAATAATAATAATAATAATAATAATAATAATAATAATAATATAAATATAATTATAAATAATAATAATAATAATAATAATAATAACTAACATCAACATCTACTCAAGATAATACATCACACTCAATAACTGGATCATAGTTACTTAATAATACATTATATGGAATCATATATTAATAATAATAATAATAATAATAATATTATAATAATTGTATCTTAAAATTAGATAATAATAATAATAACATAAGATAATATAATGAATATATCAATAATTAATAACTATCAGAGTAAGTATTAACTTAAATTAAGAAAAACTACAATAATAATATAATAATAATAATTAATTAATTAATATTATTATTATTATTTTCCCACACTTTCCAAGTTAAACCTGACTTCCTTACGCTAGAGAAATTACGAACTAAAATGATTAAGCTGGAGTTTAAAAAAATAAAAAATGAGTTATGAAGATAATTAGTTCTTCAACTTGATGGAATCGTCGCAAATAGAAACCAATTGTCATTTTAAAAGACAAATTTTTTGAAAGCTCAAATTACCACTGAATGTTTTGAATAGACTTTCTTTACTGATTATTCATATTATGAATATTTTCTACGATGATGGTGGACTCAGCTAACTTTATAAATCATGATTAGTTAAATTTTAAACAGGTTCACTGGATAAATTATTAAATGATTTTTATTCTTTCTATGGATGAACAAAGCTAAATTCTCATTATTAGTCCCATTACTATTTTCCTTTATATCACCATCACTCACTGGCAAAACCCTACTTAAGGAGGGGTGCATTCATTTTTGCATCCGAGTAAAGACGAAGCTTAGCCCAAGGAGAGAACAGCTCACAATCTCTTACCCGTACCAGTTACGAGCCTGAGTCGATCGTTCTGTTGGCGAATACTCATCCACAGAGCTACCGGGTGCTTTATATGTATTCTAATATTTACTTCTTTTGAAATCTAAAGTCCCCTTAACGTAGATTTCAGATCAATCGCGACAACATATTTTTTTATATATAAAATAAATTATCTCTTTTCTTCAAAATCAAAAATAATATTCTATTTGAAAATACAAAAAAAAAAAAAAAAAAAAAAAAAAAAAATAAAAAAAAAAAAAAAGAAATAAAAAAAAAATTAAAAAATTAAAAAAAAAAAAAAAAAAAAAAAAAAAAAAAAAAAAAAAAAAAAAAAAAAAAAAAAAAAAAATCAAAAAAAACAACAAAAAAAGAAAAAAAAAAAAAAAAAAAAAAAAAAAAAAATTAAAAAAAAAAAAAAAAAAAAGGAAAAAAAAAAAATGAAAAAAAAAAAACAAAAAAAAAAAAAAAAAAAAAAAAAAAAAAAAAAATAAAAAAAAAAAAATAAAATAAAAAACAAAATCAAAATAAACAAAAAAACAAAGAAAAAAAAACAAAAAACACAAAAACAAAAAATAATTAAATATTAAAAAAAAATAAAACATAAAAAAGCAAAAAAAAAATAAAAAAAAAAAATAGGAGTAAAAAAAAAAAAATATTAATGAAAAAAAATATAAACAAAAAAAAAAAAGAAAAAAAAAATATAAAAAAAAAAAAAGAAAAAAAAAATATAAAAAAAAAAAAAAAGAGAAAAAAAAAAGAAAAAAAAAAAAAAAAAAAAAAAAAAAAAAAAAAAAAAAAAAAAAAAAAAAAAAAAGAAAAAAAAAAAAAAAAAAAAAAAAAAAAAAAAAAAAAAAAAAAAAAAAAAAAAAAAAAAAAAAAAAAAAACAAACAAAGAAAAAAAGAAAAAAAGAAAAAAAGAAAAAAAGAAAGAAAGAAAGTATAAAATAAAATAATAAAAAAAAAAAAAACAACAATATATTTTAATTATATAATTATTTATATAATATTATATATTATATGATTATATATTATATATTAGATATATATATAATATAATAATATAAGAATAAATATATATTTATTTATATATCTTATAATATATGTATATACTATAAAATAGTAATATATATATAATAGATATCTATATATATATATATATATATAGTTAAACATATATATTTATATAAAATAAGTTTTCTTTTCTTCAAAATCAAAAATAATATACTATTTGAAAGTAATACTTGTATAATTAGCTCATATTTTTAAGGAGCTATGGCCCCTTACCAGGGAGATGTTTCATATTTTAAAATATAAAATACATACTTGGTTAAAGCTCAATATAAAATTAATTAAATGCCATCTCGTATATAATTCTAAAAAAAATAGTCCCCTAAAGCATAAGCATATGTTTCAGCTTTCTAACCAGATTTAGTCAAATTACGATTGACTAAATCTTAATTGAAAGCTGAAACATATGCTTATGCTTTAGGTGACTATTTTTTTTAGAATTATATCTGAGATGGCATTTAATTAATTTTACATAGAGCTAAATATAAAATTAATTACGATTGCACAACATAGAAACTTCTACTTCGTATGAAGCGTTTTAGACAAGGTCTCAAATTGCTTTAAATAATACAATGAAGCAAGTTTAACAAATAAAGGTTCCAATCCCAGGAGGAAATTAAATTTCTGATTCCACTGCATCTCTAACACGCACACACATACACACACGCACGCTTAAATATATATATATATATATATATATTATATATATATATATATATATATAATATATATATTATATATATTATACACACATATATATATATATTATATATATATATATATATATATATATATATATATATTCTATTCAGGAAACCAAAGTATAGAAGAAACGTCTCCTGAGTATATAACTCCATGTTTGCGTAAATATTACTGGACAATGAAAGAACTCGAGACCTTCAGAGAACAGAAAATTAAATTGGAAACTGACATTATTACTGAAAGCAAACTCGAAGAGAGTGAGAGTTGCTTTCAATAAATCAATTTTGAGGAAAGTATTAACAAAATATAACGTAATCCTCTATATTGTTTCTATTAGAATGAAGTTTTCTTGTTAGAATTTTTTTAATTACACCATTTTAAGTATTAATAACTTTAAACTTATTATTTATATTTATATAGATTTTGGTTTGAGGAAACTGTATATCCATAGATGATGATCATCTTACTCCTAGGAGAGAATATCTAAAAGATTTAACTGTTTTTATTTCTGTACTTCATAAGGACCTTCAAAATATTTTATTTAATGTATTTTTTTTATATTGAAAGGGCTGAAAAAATAAATTGTCATAAACAGAATATGCCATTGCATTTGATTATCCCTAATTGGAGAGTTATTAAATGTGTATAAATGTTTTAAGAACCAAATTAGTGTTTTAAGAGGCATGAAAATAATACAACAAAAAGAGTTGGCGGAGAAACGGATCCTTCTAATGTTAATTTCTTACTAATTTGTCTTTATCTTTCACTGATCTCTTTTTAAAACTGGATTCAAACATGTTCAGTTTACTAACATATTATTTTAGACTAGTGAGAGCTGAGATTGAGAACTCCATCTAGCGAACAGTTTATAATAAGGTATTTTATTCAATCATTTATTCCTTACGTCACATTGGCACTCTTGTTCTTTTCTATAGATAGATGTACGGTATAATATATATATATATATATATATATATATATATATATATATATATATATATATATATATATATATATATTATATATATATATATATATATATATATATATATATATATATATATATATATATATAATATATCATATATATATATATATAAATATACTATATATTCTACCTATATATATTATATATATATATATATTCTAACGATATATATATATATATATATATATAATATTATATATACATTTATATTATGTTAGTTAGTATATATAATCAGATTACATCACAAATATATAAAACTTACTACAATAATAACTCACTGACACCATTAATAAATATATAATATATATATATATAGTATATTTATATATATGATTATACTATATAATATATAATATATATTTCTGTATATATATATAAAATCTATTATATATATATATATATATATATATATATATATATATATATATATGTATAGTATATATATATATATATAATATAATTATAGTATATATATATATATATATATATATATATGGATGATCTAATTCTATGTGGATCGAATAACCGCAACCGCAACCGCGGTTGTCACTTGGTCTACACACCGCAACTTTTGCAACCGCAATTGCTGTTGTCATTGGTCTTCACAACTGCAACTGCGGTTGTCCAGGAATTTATCTTTTTAAAATACTCTTATGCTATAAAAACTTTCTCTCCTCTCTCTCATATATATATATTATATATATACTATATATATTTATATAATAGTATATATATTATATATTATTATATATATAAATATATATATAATTATAATATATATATATATATATATTTATATATATATGATATATATATATATATATTTAATATATAAACTGCAGAAATAAACCAACCATCAACATCCAAGCCAATAACTTTGAAACCATGAATGCTCATTTATCATCAAGTAGTGATGATGATGATACAGAAATAGAGCTTAATGAAAGTGTTTTGAATGAAATAGCAAGATATCAACAAAAAAGGATCGATCCCAAAATGATTCTCTAGCGTGGTGGAGTGAGAACGAACATAACTTCAAAGAGTTAAAGATGATGGCTAAAAGATATTTGCCATGTCCATCTAGTAGTATACCAAGCGAACAGACTTTTCAGCAGTACTGGATTAATTTATGACGAGGAAAGGATGAGATTAACAGGAGAAAATGCTGAAAAACTGTTAATCCTTAAATCTAATTTGCCGCTTCTAAAATTCAACCACAAACATGTATAACTAAAGAAGCGCCTTTTGGTCAGA
>JABUQX010035293.1:2500-27448 GCA_015478945.1 Trachelipus rathkii
CTTCTCGCTCTTAATTTTTCCCACTTCATTCCTTACCTTTTTCCTCTCCATCTAAGCCCCCCTCTAACTTAATATAACATATAGTAACAATGATCCGATAATCCCATCTCCAGTCCTCTCACTTATTTAACATCCATCACATGCTTCAACATCTCCTTCACCAACACAAGATCAATCATACTTTTCACTTCGATAGCATCTCTACTTACACCAACTCTAGTATATTTGAATACTCTTTTGTTTGAAGAAAGTATTACTTCATGCCATACCTCTTTCCTCACAGAAATCAATCACCTTCCTACCATTCTCATTTTCCCCCGTCACCCTAAATTACCTGTTATACTATCCTTTTTCTGATCACCTATCCAACCATTTAGATCACCCAACACAATCAATCTGAGGTTCCTACTCACCCCATGAAACCTCATTCAGATTATCCCAGAAATCCATTAGAATCTAGTACTCACACAAACAAAATCCAATATAGCTTTGTGGTTGCCACATATCACTCATCAAAATGGCAACCTCTTCTCTCCCCCTCTCCTCTCCAGCACACACACATTTCACACTACACTCCATTCATGTTCAGTTTCCTTTCATCTTTGTCACAGCGAGCAAAAAATTACCCTTTTTAAATACATCCACACCTCTCACCTCTCTTCTCGACATTTATTTCTCTGACATTCCATATACCCAAACGATTCATACAATTTCGTCGACAGATACATGGTCGCTTTTCGCTTACGGCGATCACGACCAATATATATATATATATATATATAATATATATATATATATATATATATATATGGTGTTATGTATAAAGTGAAAAGGTAATATATAATATATAATATAGTATAATAATAGATATATGTAGATATAATAATAATATATATGAAATGATATTTATTATAAGAAATTGGTATGTTGAGAAGTAATTATGAATAACACAATTGAGGCTTCTTAATTCATATAAGTAGAAATAGTTGATTCATTTGTCTTATAGTAGATTTTTCCACAGAGACAACGGGAAATAATTATAAAACCAATAAATTTATACTCTATATAAGCCTAACGACCAACAATATTTAAATTTATCGCAAATGCTAGCTGAGCTTAAGTTTATTATTTTATACTCCTTGATATAATATATATATATATATATATATATATATATATATATATATATATATATTATAATGATTATATATATATATTATATATTATATTAGATTATAAGAGTATATATATATATATTATATATTATATATGCACTACTCATATATATACGGATTTAAGTGAGTATTATTTATGCGGTTCCTGTATTTGTTTATTATCAGAAGTATTCACATCTCTAGTATGTGCAATGACATTAGTTTGAATTTTGATTCAAATTTTTATTCTTTTGTCTGCGTTTTGTCCTTTTGCCACTTCCCCTCCAGAAGTTGAAAACTCTTCATAAACCATTTGACACATTGAGTCATTATTTTGCTTTTCAACCAATGCTCATTCCTTTATCTTTTCCATCATATCATTTTGTAATTTCATTTTAAATCTTGATCTAACATTGATGAAAAATGTAATGGCTTGTTTGTAAAATATGCTGAAAATCTGCCTTTCACAGACCTCTTTAGTACCACTGTTGTATGAATACCAGAAAAAAAACAAAAAAAACTTCTATTTGTTTCTGTTAGGAATAAAGTCAGTCTGAATTGTGGGAATAATTACTAAACAAGTACCTTCGTGATTACTTGTTCCACAGTAATTTATTCAAATTGCTTTAAAAGTTTAACAAAATTTTCTATAAGAAACCACTGATAAGAACTCGGTACAGAGATGTTATCAATAGCATATTTTTCTGCTCTATATTTCTTTCCAGCATTTAATATGTTGTAATTCCAGTTAAAATTAATTGTATATAGTTAATGTAATAATGTAACAGTAATAATTATAATAATAGTAGTAAATAATAAAATATAATAATAATATAATAATTTAAAATAATTAATAATAAAATAATAATAATAATAATAATAATAATAATTTAATAATAATAATAATAATTTTAAAAAAACCAATACTAAAATTGGCTTTAAAAAAAATTTGCCGAATTTGAAACCTAGAAATTCCACAACGCCTAAAATTTATTATTTTGGGAACTGCGACAAAGAATTTAATGCCTCTAAAATTATTATTATTTATTTTTATTATTATTATTAATTATTATTAGATTATTATATCATTATTATTAGTATATTATATATTGATTATTATAATTTTGTAAGAGAGTATATATATAAATTTTTTATATTTAAGAGTATTAGCATTATTTATTCATTTGATCTTATATTATTAGTAACAGACAGGTTAAGTTTATATATTATATATATATAGTATATATATAAATATAGAGTATATAATAAATATATAATTAGTAAGTACTATATATATATATATATATAATAATATATATATAGTATAGTATAGTAGTTATGTATATAATATATATATATATATGATAGTATATATATTAGGGATTGTACCTGATAGTATCGGATATCAAGGTATGCGGTAGTATCGAGCCAGTTTTGATGGTCATCATGGGTATCGGTGTATCGTGGTAAAATGGCCGTGGATACTTAGACCATACTTCTCCCTAACCTTTTTGGGCGCGTATGAAAAAATGATGAGAAACTTTTAGAGTTCAATAATAAATTCTAGTTCGATATAGATAGCCAGTACCAAGTTATGTTTTTTTTTTCCTCGATTTCGTTTTAACTTAGATTTTTAACGTTTCTCCAAACTTGTCTTTAGCGTAAAATATTTACCTATTTGGACAGCCATTATAATAATTTATATATACAGATCTATCTACTTTTTTAGTTGATCATTTAGTATTTATATTCTGTTTTATATGTACGCATTTCGTTGAGAGCGTGTGTGTGACGGGCACGAGCAAGTGTTTTTATACTTTCTGTGGGAATGATTCTCATTGCTTTAATAGGCGTTTTATCGTTTTTAAAATTTAGGTTTTAGGTCGTACGAATAAATTTTCCTCATATCTCCTTTGTTTTTGTCTATTTGTTCATCTGGTTTTTTTTTTTTTTTTTTTTTGATTGCGTGTGCGTGTGCTTGTGCGTGTATGATAGCAGATTTGCAAGGCGTGGCTTTCTTTTGACTACCAACTTCAATGGCTTGCACTCTAACTCTGCATCCATGAATACTCCCTCTAACTCTAAACCTAATTTTATGCTCTTGTCTGAGGACCCAGATGGCTAAGAATCAATCCTCTAACTAGTTTAATATAATCCAACTATAACTTATTTTTTAATTTCCGTGTGAAGGGTGGAGTATGTGCCTATGTAAATATAAACATTCCGATATATAACACGTTTCGAGAATCTCGAATCTCTAACTTCGATGTTCTGTGGCTAAAATTCTTTCTTCCTTCTACTACACTACAATCTTCTTATGCTTCTGCTACTGTTCTCCTAACAGACAGATTTCGGCATCCTTTTCTCTGCATATTATCCTTACTTATTTCTCTATCAGGGGACTGTTGGATATATCTTCTTCCATTTGCGAATATACGTTCTTGATTTAGTAGAGCTGTATGCTACATGTTCACACTAACAAAATTAACTAGATTTGGGTCCTCTCGTACTGATTTAGTTGGTACAGATAGGAAGCCGAGAATCAGGTTCAGTATTTTCGAACGATTGGGAGCAACTGATTACAAATAACCTACAGGCACATTCCGGATAGTCCCAACCGATTCTTGAAACGCTTGACTTTGTTTCACCACTAGTCCTTGTCTCTATAAATAGACCACCTTCGCTCCTATCGGTAAATCTTGACCAGCAACGCTTAAAGGCTGGTGATAGCACATCTTTACATTTCTCAAGAACTCTTCGTCTTCCAACGATCTCCATCCATTGGTGGCTCTCCTTATGCGGTTTTCTGGCACTATTTGCATCCGGGTATGCTTTTTCTTTTCCGTGCGCTATTGGGGGGCATTGTAGCGCTTCTACTGCTTCTACCGCCTTATACTTAACCCACTCTAGATCTAGTGACTGTCTGGTGAGCGTCTCAAAGACGCATTCAAGATGTCTGCCGATAAAATGGAAAACTGTAATTGTTGGAATGGAAGGATGGAGTGCAGTCAGTCGCGCAGAACATGAAATCTTTTTCTCCTCAAAAATCCATGGTTCGATACGTAGGAATTGTTACCTGGACCATTCAGGCTATAGAGAACAATGTTTTATCGGGTGTGCGAAAATTTCGTTCTCCTATCGCTCTGTCAATTTTCTTTCAGCTAGAAATAATACGTTTTCAAAGGGATACTACTTCGTAACGAGCTAAAAAGCAGACTTTCATTACATAACAGAAAATTTTGACTGACCTCCTTGGTCTACCTATTGACAAATCTCTCTGGCTCTTGCCAAAAAACATCTCTCTAGCAACTTTCTGTAAATCATCCTTTTCCTTCCCACTTATTCGCTCTGATGATTCTTTTGTAATACTCCAACTGAAAAGGCCTAAATCACTCTTGGCCTCCTATTCCTCTAATTCACCTACTGTATACTCGCGGAACTGATTCTGGTAATTCCTCTTCCTCTCTTCTCCTCTTCCCAGCTGTCCTATGCCTTTACCTGTCATTTCATTGGACGGGTGCATGTGCTCCTGAAATCTATGAAGGTTAGGAAGGCGGGTTGCACGGATGGCATTCCTCTCCGGTAATTTTAGAGGGAGTGTGCTTCCTTAGCTGACCCTCAACCCCTCGGCTCAACTATATTCTTTATGCCTCAAACTAGCACTTTCCCTCAGTGTGTATTGGAAGCGCGCATATGTCCAACCTATTTCGAAAAAATGATGTTGCTCTGATCCTTCTAACTTTCGCCCTATAGCTCTCACCTATATTGTATCTATTTCCTAAGATCTTTGAAACCCTTCTCAACTCTCACTTCTTAGATCATCTGGAATCTCTTTCCTTTCTTTCTGATTACCAGTACGGCTTTCGGTGATCGAGATCTACTGGCGATATATTATACTTTCTTATTTAACAGATTTATGTTTTCCGCCCTTAGGAAATGTGAAGACTTGTTATGGTGGCGCTTGACATATATCCAAAGCATTTTGACCGGGTATATATGGCACGTGTTGGGTTGTCTCAAGCTTGTGAAATTTAATTCTATTTAAAAACCCAACTTCTACAAAAATCTCTCTCTCTCTAAACACTATACTATTTCTATCCTTTCCACGGTTTCTCTCGCTCTCTCCTGTGACAATATAAACATCCTGCGCCTTTAATAACAATAAAAACAAATAAATATAAAAGTTTGAAAACCTCAAATCACAGTGGTTGCTAGGGCGGCCTCAAAGATACTGGGAGTTTGATCCGCCATGCGAGACCTTTTTTTCCTTAATTCTCAGTACTCCACCATTAATTATCAAGGGTCTCATGCCGCCCTTTTATGGAGTACTCCTCTCATATTTGGGGGGGGGGCGGGGTCTCTGGTTTCATCCGGCTTTGGATAGGGTCGAGTCAAAGGCCTAAGACTTATAAACTGTCATGTACTTTCTAGTTCACTTGACCCTCTATTTCTGCGGCGCGATGTTGTGACTTTATACCGCTGTTTTTATAGGTACTGTTACAGGTGCAGAGGTGCTCCAGACGTTCCGGGCAACTATCCCCACTCCGCCTTACCACCACCTTTACACGCCCTCGTAGCACAAGGGGTGCTGTGTCGGCACCTGAGTTTTATGTTTTGTGTTTATATTAGTAACTCCAGACTGGTTCGCTGCGGTGCTTCTTTCTTTCTGCCCACCTATTTCCTGTGAGAATCTCTTCCTCATCTGCGTCCTACTCCAATATAATTTCCACTAACACTTTTAAAAGACCTGAAGTCTTGTGCTCATCTGCGTAATTTGCGTTAGATGACATTTGTAAATCCTCTGATGCGTTCAAACACCCACTCCTTGAGAATTAGGGTTCTGCCTGGATGGAGCTTGTCGACGACGGTAACAACTGCTGAAAAATATTATTTAATAAAATAAAAGGTTCTAATAAGGAATTCCTTAAGCTAGTGAAACCTCACGAAATGCACCTCCGACGGTGAACCACTTCTAGAATGCATTAAAAATAGGCATAACGAGGAGCTTGCTCGCTTGACAAAAAAAAAAAATAAAAAAATATAGAGAGACAGAAAGTTGTAGAGCCGCTCTTAATCTTGCAAACCCCGGGGCAACAGAAACACAGCTACCTGATAAGTGACGATAGTGCTTTTCAAAAATAAACCTACTGAGAAGCATGTCGGAAGTCATCCTGGAATATGTTATAGACTTTGAGATAATGATTCAATGCCGAGATGCATATGACATCTCATGCACAGTTCAAAGGAATCACACCAGGAAATCTCATATCGTAAAAAACTGAAGAGACAGTCGACAACGAGAAGCAAAGATAATTCAAAATTTGCAATCTGTGAAAGAGGAGATGAGGCTCACGAAAACATGAGATGCTGCATACCAGAAGAGAATCCTTCATGCGGTGGCATGAAAATAAAAAAAAAATTCTCTATATTATATCAAGTGCTTGCAGTGCAAATAATTATCAGCACACTCCTTCATCATATCGAAAGAGAGAGGCGTATTCTATAGTGAGTAGAATGTAAACACCCCAAAAAGAACAGTCTCTCGCCAGATACTAGTGAAAGCTTAATGTTTTTTGCATCACAATTTGTAAATTTTTGAATTTGAGTATTTGAATGATATCTATCTTAAAGGATTATGTTATTATTGTTCATGTATTTAGTTAAGAGATCTAATACTTTTTTTATTGTTAACTTTTTCGGCTGATTAATTGACGTCTCTTTCTTTCATTATTTTTTTATTCTTTATATTGTAGCAGTTAAAGAATCTTCTTGTAAATTGTAATCATGTTAAAACTAGGGATGGGCCTTAGTGAACTTTGTTTAATACGTATACGAAGTCTTAGACATGTAAGAATATTTACTTCACATCCACAAACGCAAAAAAGTATTTAATATATATTTGCATATATATATCTATTCTATAAAGGTACTATTTTAATTTATAAAAATAAAGTTTAATTTACTTTGGGCACAAGCCCAAATATGAAAATACAAACGACATAGTATTGTTTTGAACAGGGTAATGCCAAATCTTGAGTTTGTACCTAGTCAGACACCAAATGTTGCCATCTTTTACTGTGTTTCTTTCTGTATTTATTTTATTATTAATTAAAAAGTATACCAAATTTCATAATCAGCAACCTCAAAAAAATAGAGTATCGTATCGGTATTACGCCCTCTTTTGTCGTGTTTGGGTATCTTGATTACATCCCCTAATATATATATATATACTAGTATATATATCATAAGGACATTATATCTTATATAATATATTTATATACTGATTATTACCTTAATTTTATTAATATTTATATAGTACCAGCTAGATAACTTATACTCGTAATAGTATATATATATATAGGTATATATCACTATATATAGATATATAGATAGCATTAATATATAAAATATTATAGCGATTTTCAATACTTAAAGTTGAAAACGAATGATATATTCGGTAATATCGTAAAAACTATAGCCGATTAATCATCGAAAACCAATTTACGTACGTTACCAGTGAACAAGCTTCAAAGTCCTAGATTGACAGAATTAACTCGTAAGTCACTGTCGACGTCAATCCACCGTGTTTCAGTTCTTCATACACTTGGGGAATGAATAGTCACACCGACTTCGGATAAAGTTGGCCGATTTGAATCTGAGTTGAGGTCTCACCTATAGTTATTAGATATATATTAATATAATAGGCTATATGATAGCAGTAGACCTAAACAATATACTAAAATATAATAATTATATACAAAATAATAATAATATTAATAATATATCGCAAGATAAAATAATTATATATAATAATTAGTGTAAAAATAATCTTATAATAACTATCTAGTAATAATATATTCTTAAATTTTTGATATAATATAAATAGAGAGAACACAGAAGAGAGAGAGAGATATAATAATAAAGATAAATGTATAAAGACACGAGATATACTAGCATATCAGAGAAGATATATACCCTATATATATATAATATATAATGTATTATATATTTTTATAAAGATATATACCGGTAAATGACCTTACATAACTATAATATAATTATATATAGATATATATATATATATATATATATATAATATATATGTGTAGAGGAAAACTGTTTCCTTTTTGTAATTCCCGACCCGTGAGTTTTTTTTTTAAAAGTTTCTTCCCCTTTTTATGAGAGTATGGACCTTTTTAGTTATGATAACAGCCTCTGATTTTTCTAGCTTTTTTTTTATATAAAAGACTACGGGGATTTTCCTATTCTAGGTAATGCTACCTAGGATCAGAACGAGGGAACAAACCCTAACCTCCTGCTAAACGATTCAGTCGCTTTAAAATTGTGCTGCGAAGTGAGTGAAAAAAAAACAACAAAAAAAATAAAAAAAAAAAAGCATCTGACGTTTTCTTTTAAGTCTTGTCGGTATTATATTAATAAGGACAGAATCGGTAGTGTCCAACCATCTGTGTGTGTATGTAAACGCGCGCCGCAGTGTGTGTGTGTGTATGCGTGATGTGCCCGCGCGCGGCTTTGTGTGTGTGTGTGCGCATTATATGCGTGATGACAGAGAATATCATATTGAGGATAACATTCCTCCTCCTCCTACTTCCGTTTGACCAAAGAAGAAACGCGCTTAGAATGTACTTGAAAACTATTCTTTATGGCGCCAAATATTTTTTTTTCTTTTTTTCCTTTTTGGTACTTTTTATTTGATAATTTGTCTATGAATGATGGTCACATTTTTTAATTATATATATATATATATATATATATATATATATATAATAATATATATATATTATATACTATATATATGATATATATATATCAATATATATGTATAATATATCTATATATTTATAACTAGTATATGTATATATACTATCATATATATATATATATAGGATAAATTTTAGCTGGAGCCCCCTTCCCAAATTCTCTCACACACACACACACACCTACACACACACAACCTGCTCCCAAACACACTTGGCAACAAATTATCCTTTTCAATAGTGAGGTACAATTGAAGGTCGAAATACCTCGCAATTAAGTGCCAGAAAAAGGGTCATAAGAAAAGGTGTCAAAACTAAATTCTTAGCAGAAAGAGCTTCTTTCTGATCATTAGTGTGAAGCCGGAATCGGAGAATTCGTTTAAGAATTTAGTGGAGATGAAGTATTTATTATACAAAAAGTTAACCTACCCTAACCTAACCCGAGTTGAAAATTTCACAAACTACGTTTATTATTTTTGTGTTTATCGCCATTTTAGTTATTTTTATTTTCAATTACAGACAGTAAACGAAGGAGAAAACGGAAGAAAAAGTGGGAAAGATAAAGAGGACTAAAATTAGTAGAGAAAAAAGAAAAATAAAATAGAAAGAGAACAGGAGTAACTATGAATGGAGGGGGGGGATAGGGCATGGGTTCCCCGGAAGTTTAAATCAATAAAAATTCATAACTTGCTCACTTGTAATTCTCAGTTAAAGAATAAAAAGAAAAGGTTTGGTACTCCAATGAAAGGAAAAGAAGAAAGAAAGAGAAAGTGGGAAGAAAGAAAGAATGCAAATTAGTCTGAAGAAATTGAAAGGGTACTCGAGAGCTAAGGGACGATAAATCACAGATTCACATTTAGATTCACTCATTACTCTTTGAAAGGAAAACCTCCACTACCAACTTCCTTCACTGCTTTTTCGTCTTTCTTTTTTCTTTTTCTTAATTTTATTTTCTTTTTCGTTTCCTTTTTCTTCATCTTTTTCTTTTCTTTTTCGTCCTTCTTTTTTCTTCTTTCTCAGTCTTTCTTTTTCATTTTTCTATTTTCTTTTTCTTTTCTTTTTCGTCTTTACTTTTTCTTCATCTTTTTCTTTTCTTTTTCGTCTTTTTTTTTTCTCCGTCTTTTTCTTTTTCGTCTTTTCTTTTTCGTCTTTCCTTTATTCTTCTTTTTCTTTTCTTTTTCGTCTTTTTTCTTCTTTCTCCGTCTTTTTCTTTTTCTTCATCTTTTTCTTTTTTCGCCTTATCTTTTTCTTCAACTTTTCTTCTTTTTCGTCTTTCTTTTTTCTTCTTTCTCCGTCTTTTTCGTCTTCCGTCTTTTTCTTTTCTTTTTCGTCTTTCATTTTCCTTTCTTTTTTTTCTTTTTACTTTTCTTTTTTCCTTTACTTTTTTTTTTTCTTCTTCTTTTCTCTTTTTCTTTTCTGAGAGAGAGAGGGAAGAGAGCAGGTGTTCGGAGCCTGCAAATATTTTTAGTGCTCCAACTTCAACTCCACCATTTAAAATTACTTTGTTAAGGTTGGCCGACACCGGACGCGTTGTTTGTTGCGCTCATTTTGATGCGGTGCGGAAAATTGCGGTGCTCGCCCAATTCTACTTAAAGCCCATTTATTGTATTGTAAAAATAAAGAAAAAGTTCTCAGGCCCCACCCAAAAACCTTCTCACCGCTACCCCGGCACCCCAACCCTGCAATTCTGGGGTGAATTTTTAATCCCCCGCGGAAGCATGGGAGGTTGTATTGGGACATAGTAGGGTTGCCCGAACACCGAAATTTTTGCGCACCGCACCAAAAGTCATTTTTGTCGCAACCGCAAGTGTTTCAATGCATATCACGCATCGCACCTCTATATTTTATAAATTGCACCGCACCAAAATGTACGCACCACGCACCGCACCTGGTGCGTCGGCCAACCCTAGGACATAGTCTGTGGGTGGGCCATGTCGACGACAGAACGCAAAGGATTATTTGTTTGCGAAATAGGATTAATTGATTCCTGAAGTCACGAATGTTTTTCAAAAGGAATCGTAACGAGTCAATTGCAGAATTTCAGGACTTATCCTACCAAACCGGTTTATTTTTTTAAGTACTTTTTATTGCGTAAATATCCCGTTCCCCCCCTATACCCCGACCTACCCCACATTCCCTCTTCAAATGTCGTCATCACCTGAAAAAAGAAGTCATGAGCTCTAATTAAAATTTGACACCAATGTTTCAAATGATCTTGTGTGAATATTTTATGATTATGTATGTTCTAATTTCTATTTGTATATGTATACAGTATACATACACATGAATACACTTGAGTATGAAAATTTATACCTTTGCTTTCATATAGTCATCTAAAAAAACAAGAAACAAAAAAATACAAAAACAAAAAGGAAACATTAATTAAATAATTGTTTGTAAAATAGAAATTTAAAACTGTATTTATTTTTTTTTTTTTTTTTTTTTATTTTTTTGGTAAATGCCAATCGATGCAGTGCCTTTCTATATAAATGGGAAGAATGTTTTGGCATTAGTGCCATGTGAATGTACTTTTATATGTTTATAATTAACATTTTTGTTGTTGTTGCTGTTGTTATGCTTTGTCCTGTTTTTAAATCGCACTTTGAAATACAAATTCATTGCCAAAAGTAATACAATATTTGTCTGAATCTTATTTGCCAGTTTCAACAGTGTTAGAATTAAAACTATTAGTGAACTAGTGAACTGCTAGTGTTGAGGTGAGAAATTAGTTTAATAGTAAGGGATGGGGTGGGTAGGACCATAGAGGATGGGGTGACTGAGAGGGTTGGGCCAAAGGCGATAGTGTGAATGTAAGGCGAGTTGGGCCGTAGAGAATGGGATGACTGAGGTTGTTGGGCCATTGGAAATGAGGTGACTGGTGATGTTGAGGGTGGAGGTTAGTTTATATATATATATATATATATATATATATAAAATATATAATATATTATATAATATTATATATATATATATATATATATTATATATATATAATATATATATATATTATAGAAAGTAATGTATGAGAAATGCAGTTTGTAATGTTAGAACTGAGTGTGCGAGAACGATAGATGGTTGAGGTGAAAACAGGAGTGAAGCAGGGGGAGTGTTTTTTATCTCAACTGCTGTTTATATTATATTAAGACGTGGGTGATAGGAAAGTGAGGTGAGAGACTGGGAGAATTTAAAGGGGACATAATGGCATATTGCGGACGATCTGGCATGTTGGACCGAGAGAGAAGAGACGATTCGAGAGGTGGTGAGTTGTTTGCGCGAAGGAGTTGGAGGAAGCAGGGATGAGGATGAGACGTACAGAAGACGAGAATTAACAATAATCCGGAGGAAAATGAGGAAAGGGAATGAGGATGGTGTGAGAGGGGGAGGTGAAGGCGGTAAATACCTGCAATTAATTATCTCGAAGGATGTTTTAGCAGAAGGGTGAGGAAGTGGAGAAGAGTATTACGCGACGAAATGGAAAAGTATGGATTCAGTTATGAAAGCGGTAATATTCCCATGATGAAAGGATAAAAACATCGAATAGAGGTTAAAAAGTGATTTTTTAAATCAGTATACTGAATCTCCGACGCGCTGTAGGGCTGGACGCGAAACATGGAGCATTAACAACGAGAAGAGAGGAGAGTAGAAATACAAGCGGCGGAGATATGAGGGTATTAAGACTAATTATTGGAAAGGCATAGGAGTAAATAAGTGATGAAGTAATTAAGAGAAGATCATTAATGAAAATGATGATCCTGAAGATGGATTGGGGAGATTGAGATGGTGGTGACATCTGGAGAGGATGGGAGCAATACAGAATGCCGAAAAGAAGATGGTAATGGACACCAGAAGGCAGAAGACCAAGGGGAAGACGCAAGAAGAGATTGGGTCGGAGTCGTGGGAGGACTCAATGAAGATGTCAGCTACATAAAATAAGAGTGCTTAAAGAGAAGAAGGAAAGTGCAGCAGAGGGATGTTATGGAAGAAAGACTCTTGCGCGGGCTGACAGATGAAAAATCCTTCCTGGCGAGGTAAAAAGAAGAAAAGAAAGAAATATATATATAAATATATATATATATAATTATATATATATATATATAATATAATATAATATTAAATATATATATAATATATATAAATATAGATATATATTATATATATATATATATATATATATATATATATATAACTGATCCAAGAAACGTGTGTGTGCGACCATTACCAATAAAATAGTTACCAGTACGGTTGCTGGTAGCGTGATAACCCTGAAATTGCAAAAGATTGGTTGTACCATAGTATAAAATTATATTTATACTATGAAAACCTTGAATATTGTTTATATAGTATTATGTGGAGTGTAAGAAATAATTTTTAGACAAAACTAGTGATGCAAAAAAAAAAAAAATTTAAACATTTTTCTTGGTTTTAAGTTGCTTCGTTCTATAATTTTTTTTTTCATTATTTTTTTACATTTTTAATTTTTATCAGATTTAAAAGGTTAGGGCCAGATATATCTTTTAGTGTAAGATTCTTTATGATCTGGATAATAAATTTTTTAATCCTAAATGATTTTTTTTTTTTTCAAAATCGGAATAAAAGGAGTTTAACTTTTTTCTAATGAACAAATTTTAAATTTTATTGAAGAGATTTGGAAATGATTTATTGAGCTCTTTTCATTTGGTGTTTGTTCAGTCAGATTCCGAAAAGATACAAAGTTTCCAGAAAAACTTAAAACAAAAATTTTTTAGTTTTTTTTTCGCAAAAATAAAGTTTAGAAAAAAAACTTTAAAAAATAAGTTGCATCTAAAAACCCTAATTATTATTTAGGAATATTATTATAGAGATTTTTGTGAAAGTCATAAATCAGGAAATACTATTCTTTAATTTATTGATTTACTCTATTATTAATTATAATTAGACTGTTGCCAGGAGAGTAAGTAGTAAATACTATTGCTTCCCAAATTCATATATATATTACTATATATATATTTTTTATGATAAATAAATATATGTGTATATATATATACATATACAAAATTGAAAACATATCTCGCAAATAATTAATATTTATGATATGCCAAGAAATATTTTGTGAAGCTTTGTGCTAGCGAGTCTGATGTGTTTATTATGAGTTGCCTTTATTATTTTTTCCTTTCTGCTTTGCAGTCTTTTTTTTTTTTAAGAAGTAATATTTCTTAGATTCAATCAGCCGGAACTCCGTCAGTAGAAATATTATTATCGCAGCCAGTTTTAGATATTGATGAATTTGTGTGTGTGATTCGAAGAAGGGGGTTCACATTCGCTCAATGCATGAGTTCTAGCCGCTTATCTCAACAACGCTGGGACCGGTATCCCTGACCTTACCCGACAAAATCAGATACAGCGAACACAGAGAGCGCTTCGAAGAGTACAGCGTAACCTTCGAAACTCCCGGAAGCAGATTCCCAGGGCCATTTCGGGAATGGAGGTCTTACTCGCACAGGGACGGGGTCGTCAAGAGAAGGAAATCGTTGTCTTATAGGGTCTTAGAACGGCTCTGGCCAAGACACAATTCTTTATGAGATTAAAAAATTCGGGCTTTCAAGTGTGTCCGTCCCTACATTGGCTTCCAATCATGAGAAGGTAAATATTGTATTATATATATATATAATATATATATAATATATATAATTTATATATATTTTATATATATATATATATATATATATATACTATATTAATATATTATATTATATAATATATATATATAGTTATATATATAATATATATATAGATATATAAATGCTCTTAAAGATTGTGGGAAAGCACGTTTCATGGTTTATTAATTTTAATTACCAGGCAAGTATATTTATATACGATTTGAAATATTATATTATATATAATATATATATATATATATAATATATATATATATATATATAATATATATATATATATACTATATATATATAATATATAATATTATATATACTATAAAGGCTTTTGACTGTCGGAATAAGCTCGGTTTAAATGCAGCTGGTAATGAAGGGGTTACAACAAGCTATATTGTAAATTCTAAAGAATATTTTTCGAGAGCAATATTTCCCTTACTACGTCACACACACACACACACAATCAATCAATCAATCAAAAAGCCGATACGATCTCGTAAAATTTTCCTGCGGTATTCGAGAGATATTTTAGAACTTGGGAATCAACAGGGAATAAGTAAAATGGTAAAGTGTGAGTCATGTTAGGCTTGCAGATGATATAGTATTGTTTACTGCAGATCCTCTGCACTAAAAATCAATGGTTTGAGAATTTAACATATCAAGTTGAAAGTGACTAAGAATAAATATATCAAATCTAATGAATGTTTAAAAAGTTTGATAAATCTCAAGCGTCAGACATATATCGAATACAGCACTGGACAAAATGTGGATATATAAGTGTTTAATTTTTAGGACACGGTGCGTATTCTTCACGTCATGACATATAGAGTGAAACAATGGATACTAAAATGTTTAATCAATTTTAAAAATTAAGGTTGGCCAAAGAAATATGAAGAGATGTGGAAGTAGAACGCAAGGATAGATGATTGAACACCCTATAGAGAAATACAAAAATCAAAGACATCATACGACGTTGAAAAATAAATGGTAAATGGGCGGTCACGTAGCTAGACAACATGACAACAAATGGACTAAGGAAATAATGATTGGTGCCTTTATATAAGCCAAACGATCAAGACATGACCTACATGCGCTGGCAGATGAAATTAAGGCAATTGAATGGGAATCGCCTACTAAAACAGTGGCAGAAAATTGAAAATTGTGGAAACTATATGAATGGAGGCCTTATGTCCTGCAGTGGACGATATAGGACTATTAATTATATAATATATATATATATATATATTTAATATATATAATTATATATATTATATATATATATATCTATATTATATATATATTATATATATATAATATATATATATTATATAGTATACTATTAAATCGTATGTGTGTGTCCGGAAAACGGCGGCGCGCGCACATGGTCGCAAACATCACGGTCATCCATGGTTGAGGGAGGCGAGAAAACTCTGAAATTCTTCGTCCAGGTCGGTCGAAAGACTTGCGGTTTGGGCACTTGCCCTCAACCAAACTACCACAAGCATCTGTCAAAACGTAACCAGGTTCCGGAGATACATCCCACTTCTTCTCTCCTGTTAAAAAATTCCTCGTCAAGAAAAGTGAACATGAATATCGGTGGAGGAAGACCGGTTTTGCGTCGTACGGGGTAACCTGGCGCGGTGTGGCCTGCCCGCCTCTCCTTATTAATATATACTATATATAGATATATATATATATATATATATATATTATATATATTTATATATATATATATATATATAATATATATAATATATTATGATCTGTGTGTGTCTATTTCATTCTATTTTAACTATAATGAAGAATAAACGGGTAATAAGGACCCTATTTCAACAGTTTTACATTAAAATACCTTTCCCCATTTTCATTAGTACTGTATTGAGGGTCGTGGAGCCGCTTGGGTTTGGGTAGAATTGGTGCCTGAGCGAGAATAATTTTTGGGTAGGGTTAAATAATAAAACTGCTCGTAATAGTCATACTTAGCGAGTTTGTGGTAATTAAATTGCCTAGAGTTTTAAACAAACTGCAAAAGAATTCATTTTTTTATTCTTGAAATATAGACAAATATTATTGGGAAATTAAAAATTGAAAGGCAATTTTTTTTGCAATTAAATTGAAAAAAAAAGGGATTTTTTTTGCAAATTTATAAAACCTCAACAATCTCTATTTTTTTTTTTTTTTTTTAGTACAAAAAAAATTTTTGGTTTTGAGGATGAAACAAAAATAAATTAATACATTAAAATGAATCCGGATGTCCAGCCATTTAGTTTCAAAGTGGAGCCTGAGTCGGAGCTGTTTATTTTAAAATATAACCGGAGCAGGTGTTGAATCGACAAAAAAATAATTTATCGGTCCGACAGTCGTGTGATTGGGTGAAGATGTGTTGTACCTCTTTTAGAAGAAATGGGTACCCCACTAGTCATAAAATACATGAATAACCCACTAGTTATAAAATACATGTTTAGCCCACTAGTTGTAAATACCCATACAACAAAAGGATTTTTAAAAATTTTCAATCACACACCCCCTACACACACCTCCCTCACACATCACCCTCACACACATTTCATAATGAAGTAATTTTCTAAGAATAAAATTACCTTGATTTGTGGGTAGTAGTCGAGATATAGTGAGAGGTGGTTGAACTCCCGAATTGAAGCCATTTACCATTTCGGGTATGTAGTTCCGCGTGGTTAACCTGCAACATTCATTTATTATAATTATTATTATTATTATTATTATTATTATTATTATTACTATTATTATTATTATTATTATTATTATTATTATTTATTGTATTGGCAAGTTCCAAAATTGGAGTAACAATTGATTAAACGTAGAGCCAAATAAATATGCCCTGATTAGGTCACGCGCCCAAAAAAGGAAGGTATTGAATGCCCGAGCGCGATAGGGAGGTTTCACGTTCCCCTCCCCCCCAAAAAAAAATACATTAAATATTTGGAAGGTCGTTACAAAGGCAATATCCTGTGGAATTTTTGACCGACTTGAGTTATGCAGGATCATGAAAGGATCCAAATTTTCTGCCTCAGCCTTTTTTTCATATATTATATATGTGTATATATATATATATATATATATATCTTATATAATATATATATATATAATATATATATATATATACTATACTATATATAATATATATTATATAATATATAATATTATTATATATATAATATATATAATATACTAATATATTAAATAATATATATATATTATAATGCTAATTTATCAGTTTATATTTATCTATAATAATAATAATAATAATAATAATAATAATCGGAAAGTATTTATTCAGTTAATAGAAAATGTTAGCAATTTATTCTACGAAAAAATAATTACAAAAATATTTAAATAATATAATCAGAAAATATTTATTCGACTGAAAGAAAATAATAATAATAATAATAATAATAATAATAATAATAATATAATATAATAATAATAATAATAATAATAATAATAATAATAATAATAATAATAATAATAAAATGGAATTTATTGGTTAACGAATTTTCCGCCCTTAACGAGCGGGCCTTCCTGCAGGTGATGATATTTGTCATAATCGTCGTCACGGAGATCAGAACGAACACTAAAAAATATATATATAAATAAATACCTTTGTGATGACTCACTTCTCCCGCGCTTTCGTCGGTGCACGTACAGTTATACATCAATGGATTATTATTAGAAGACATTATTTTTAAGAAGCTTGAGTGTGGTTAATTGAATGTTATCATGACAGCGATTGAACTTGAGACGTAAGGTTCTGGGTTGAGTCTGGGGAGTCGCAAGGTTCTGGGTTTTGAGTCGGAGTCGGATACAAAGAAAATGGACTCTAGCCGAATAATTTTAATTGATGGGGATCCGCAGTCGGAGCCGGGGAAACTGAAATGGAACCCGGCCTGGAACCGGGGTATATTAAAATGGAGCCGGCATTAAAAATTTATACCAACACCGCAGCCCTGGATGCAACATCCGAAAGTCATGGGTTACAATTCCGAATCTTTTGTATGTTGTTGCAGAGTTGGCGCAGGTGTTCCAAGTAAAATCTGTGTTATTTTAATTATGGTGGGGGTGGGTGGGCTGGAGTCCTGACTCATTTTGACGTAATTGATTAATATCTCTCTCTCTCTCTCTCTCTCTCTCTCTCTCTCTCTCTCTCTCTCTCTACTCTCTCTCTCTCTCCTCTCTCTTCTCTCTCTCTCTCTCTCTCTCTCTCTCTCTCAAGGCCAAAAGAATATAATTATTTTTCAAGTTCAAGTAAAGTTTTTTTTTGCGATTCTTATTATATAATCTTATTAACAAAAGGTGTCTTCGATATTTTTTTTTAACAGGAAATAGAAAAATATGCCATTGCGTACACATATACGCTACGCACACACTCACTTATGTGTGTATATTTAGCTAATCATGAAATTTAAGTTTAAAATTTAGGAATATTTACTTTCCAAATAGTGATACGACCAAGTGAATTTATGCGCGTTTGTACCTGCGTGCGTGGTCACTTTCACTCAACAGATATTTTTACTCTGGTTTATAATATACTATATATATATATATATATAATTATATAAATATAATATATATATATAAAAAAATAATATATATAATAATAATATAATAAATATAATATATATTATATATACATGTAGCACTTCCATTATACTTTGTAAACATTTTAAATTTCTGTTCGTACTTTATGCCTAAGATTTGCGCGAGAAAATTTAGCATAAGTCAAAGTGAAATACTATATACAACCCGTCATTTTGGGGAAGATACTCTCAGTCAAGGATCAAATTATTAAGAATGGCAAAAGGGAAATCTCACTCAAGAACTCTCTTCAGAAAATCCTCGGCAAGAGCGTAACTCAAGAAAGGCCTGCGGCTTGAATTTTCGATCACACTCATTTTCCCGCTAAACGAGAGTCTGAGGCAAGTTCCGAAAAACGCACTTGAAAAGGCTGCGACTTGGCAATTCGCCTACAAGAGTATCTCAACAGAAGGGACTTTTATTTACTTACTTTTATCGAATATCTCTTCTATGTTAAATAAAAATAATCATTTCCAAATTGGATTCTAATTAGCCAACCTCTATGTGGGTGCTTGCTCTAAAGAATTCACCAACTTTTAGGAAGTTTTAACCTATATAATTGGTGGACCCGGAGAAGAACACCCAGAACAAATCAATGCTTCTATTAACTAAATGAAAACACAAAAAAAAAATGAAGAAAAAGAAAAAACTACAATAATCCTAAAATTCTATCAGAATACTCGGAGAAAATGACTAAGCAAATTGAACATGTAAAGACAATTTTCTTTCTATCATTTTGGATTATGGTATTACATCTTTTCACAACTCTTCACAGTTCGAGATTATCTGTCAGACCATAGCCAAACTTCATTTACGGTATGGATTTCTTTTCATCATTCAATTTTGGATTTTGGGCAGAAACTCATTTTAGATTCCACTACGAACTTGATCTTTCGAATCTAAATGGTTTATTTGAGATCCATGTAAGAAAAATTTTCAAATCAAGGACCTAAATTCAAGCAATTTCGCCTCTACATATGAAAAAACTTTTATGGTATGGGATTTCTTTCATCATTTTTAGTTTGGATTATGGGCAGAAATTATTTTTTGAATTCGACTACGAACTTTGATTCCTTTTCGAACTCTAAAATGGTTCCGTGACCTCTCCCTTTTATGTATATAAAGAAATTTTTTCAAATAAAGACCCTATTTCTTCCAGCAACTTCGTCTCTACATATGTCAAGTCAATGTTTCTCTCGTAACTACAACTCTTGAAACTACGTGGCGCATAACATGGTCAATCATGGATACCGATTAGAAACGTCGTTATATGGAACTTTCCCTTGGATTTTACATGGTTTCGATCAATGTGGGCCTATTTAACTTGTGAATATTCAATTGTTTCATATCATTAATTATTATGTATTTAACATTTCTTGTACTTTTATGCATTTAATTGTTTGTATGTTTTTGTTTATATCTAACGGTATAACCAAATATGTTTTGATGTTTACAATGCACTTTTTATTTCTGTCAATATATAACAATTAATTGTATTTTGTATTGCAAATACTTGTATATATGTTTAGATCTTCGGCTGTAACCAGTTATGCTCGTATTGATATTCCTCAAATTTCAATGTATACTATTTTTGCCTCCATATGTTTGTATATGTTTACTTATGTCTTCGGACATAATTAAATATTGCTTGCATTTGAGAGTACTTTAAAATTTTTATGTATTTTAAAGTTTTTAATTTCTTGTATAATTATTATAACATACCTTTCCTCACTCCGTGTTTAGCGCAGGAAGTATTGTAGCACTCATTATAACTGTAAACATTTTAATTTATGTTCTCGTACTTAGCTAAGATTTGCGCGAGCAAAATTTTAGCATAAGTCAAAGTGAAATACTATATAAAACCCGTCCATTTGAGATACTCTTCAGTCCAGATACAGTCCAGTCAGATCAAATTATTAAGAATTAAAAGAAAATCTCACTCAAGATACGCTTCTTCAGAAATCCTCCCGGCAAGAGCGCTAAACTTCAAGGAAAAGGCTGCGGCTTGAATTTCGATCACCCATTTTTCGCCAGCTAAACGAAGAGTCTGAGGCAAGTTCGAAAATACGCACCTGAAATGGCTGCCGAACTTGCAATCGCCTCACAAAGAGTATTCTCAACAGAAGGGACTTTTATTACTTTACTTTATTCGATGATCTCTTCTATGTTAAATAAAAATAATCATTTTTTCAACTATGGATTTCTAAATTACTATCCTCCTTATATAGGGTGGCTTGCTCCTAAAATAGCCACCAAATTAGCAGTCGTAACCCTATATTATATAAGTATATATATATAATATATATATATATATATATATATATATATTATATTATATATATTAATATATATATATATATATATATAAATATTACAAGTGAGCCGGGGCAGGGTTCAATCCGTTATCCGGATCCTAGGTAGTAATTATACCTAGAATAGTTCACCTCCTTGAAATGGGCATTGTCCGTTAGGTGCAAACTTTTTATGTAAAAGAAAATAAATTTGAGAATAAACATAAAATAATAACGAAACGCGATCGGAAATAGTTTTGGTTGCAGCCAGAATTTAATTTTTTTTCTTTAAATATTTGAAGTTCAAATAGTTTAAAAAAAAAATTTTTTTTCTTGAATATTTGAATTTAAATTTTTTTAAGATATTCTTATATATATAATATATAATTATATATATATATATAATTATATAATAAATATATATATATATAAGATATATATACTATTACTATCTATATAGGCCACATTCTCCTTTAAAAGGAAGTTGACATAAAGTGACATAATTATTCGACAATCGCAGAACTCTGCTCATGCAGCCCAGCAGTGTCACGTGTTAGCTTAAAAACTCCAATAGAACAGATCGCGAAAGTTTCCACAAGTTGCTTTTTTTTATCATTTTATTTTATGTTTAATTTTTTTAAAATTTTTATTTTTATATATTTTTAAGGGGCTCGAGCCGACGGAGGACAAAGGGGGGAACGTAAGTCCCCCCCGTCGTCCCCCGCTGAGGCCGAGAGACCTGACTCTTCTCCACTCTTTTGGCTATTTAATCTTGAGTATTCTTTAGTTAAATGAACCTTGTTCAACAACTATTTGTCAAATATCGATAAAAAAATTGATTACATTGTTTCGTCTTCGATAATATATAATTAACTACCTTTTAAAGGACAAGTTTCATATATATATAATATATATATATATATATTATATATATAATATATATATATATATATATATATATATATATATAGAGAGAGAGAGAGAGAGGGGGGGGGGAAATATCGATATTTTTCGATATTCCTTTAGATAAATATTTTTTATCTAGAGAAATATGGTTATTTTTTGATATATTTTTTGATATTCTAAAGAATTAATATCGACCTTTATTAGATATTTCTTAAGAAAAATATCTAATTTAGTAATAGTAGTATTTTAATGGTATTTAGTTACTAACGCTTCGGAATTTTCACTTTCATATATTACGGATGTGTTAGTTAGGCAGATTCTTGATGTGTTAGTTAGGCATATTCTTGCTTATTTGAAGCAGATCTTGCACATTTGGTATACGGATGAAGAAAACTGATGCGATATAGTGACTTTATTAGCTTTAGTCTACTATTATATAACATTTCTATTAGGGGAAGATCTCTAGGTAATTAAAACCTAGAATCCGGACGAGGCATGGAACTTGGGCCCTTGCCTTGAAACTTTATATTAAAACACCAAGTTTTCAGTTACCAGTTCAACTCTGATGATATGTTTTAATATCTATACAGGTATGGGGCGGTGGATTTCGGTGGTCGGCGTGGGACGTCGGAGGTGGTGAAAAGCTTCGTCCATTGTGGGTGATGTACGCCAGAGCCACTGACGGAATCGTCTTCGTCGTCGACGCCTCCAGTAATAACGACTTAATCGAAGAGGCAAGAGTGGAATTGTCGAGAGTTATCAAGGTAAGCAGAATTATTATTATTTATTATTATTATTATTATTCTTTTTTTTATTTATTATTTATTTATTATTTATTTAATATTATTTTTTTATTTAGTTAGTTAATTTATCTAGTTATTTAATTTTATTTATTTTATTTTTTATTTATTTATATATTTTTATTTATTTATTTATTTTTATTTATAATTATTGTCGTCTAATTTCTAGAAGAAATTAAAGCGGAACTTTTATTTTACCGCGGTAAAGTATATATTTTACCTTCATTATATGGATGTGGGCGGGATTACGACGTAGGGGGGATAAGGCCCCAGCTCTGGGTAAGGCTACGTACACATGATGGCGTTGCAACGCGCGCTAAGCAACGCGCGTTCCAACGCGCGCTGTCTATCACGGCATACTATATGGCTACGTACACATAATGGCGTTGCAACGCGCGCTAAGCAACGCGCGTTCCAACGCGCGCTGTCTATCGCGGCATACTTAATACTGATAACTACAGACGGCGTACACATGCAGCGCGAGCTCTGTCTTCAACGCGCGCTGCAGCGCGCGTCTCGAAGGTTCCTCGTGAAGCGCGCGCTAGCAGGGTGCCTCGAGTTCTTTTATTTGGAATGTCATCATATAGTATGCCGTGATAGACAGCGCGCGTTGCAACGCCATCATGTGTACGTAGCCTTAGATGACATCCAAATAAAAGACTTGAGGCGCCTGCTAGAAGCGCGCTCACGAGGAACCTCGAGACCGCCGCAGCTTGCGAGCGCGCGTTGGAAAGACAGAGCTCGCTGCTGCAGATGTGTAACGCTCGATCTGTAGTTACATCATATAGTATGCCAGCGATAGACCAGCCGCGTTGCAACGCCATCATGTGTACGTAGCCTAATCTTCAACTGCAAGTCGACAACCTTCCCCTTGCCGACGATCATGATTTTAATGGGTCCATGAAAATGCAAGTTTTATATTAATAGTATATATATATATAGTAATATTATTATATATATAATTATATTACTATATATATTATATATAATTTTATATAATATATATATATATATATATATATATATATATATATATTTAATATATATATAATATATATAAATATATATATATATAATATATATATTATATATATATATAATATAGATATATATATAATATATATATTATATATATATATATTATATATATAATATATATATAATATATATATATAATAATATACTATATATTATATTATATTATTATATATATTAATATATATTCATAATTATATGTATTTATATATATATATATATATTATATATATTTTATAATATTTATATTTATATTTATATATAATATATATATATATATAATATATTATATATTATATATATTATAATATATATATATATACTATAATATAATATATATAGATATATACGGTATATATATATTTAATATATATAATATTATATACATAAATTATATATATATATATATATAAATACTATATATATATATAAGTATATTTATATATAACTATTATATTATATATCATATATAATTATAATATTTAATATATATATATTTATATATAATATTATAAATATCTATATTTTATATATATATAATATTATATATATATAATATATAATAGATATATATAATATACTATTATATAATATATATATATATAATATAATAATTATATATATATATATATATTGTTTACAAGTAGTTACCCATATAATATATTTTATATTAATATTATATAAAGTTTAAAAATGTTTTCGCCTAATCTTCAGTAGAATGGCTG
>JABUQX010035294.1:0-11164 GCA_015478945.1 Trachelipus rathkii
TAGAAATAAATCCCAACCCCCATTCACTACACTAGAAATTGCATTACTTATGAAAACCTTGAAAAAATTTCCTGCCTTTGGCCCATACAATATCTCAAGCCTTCACATTAAACATTTTGGTTCAACTGCTATCTCATCCATTACTAATATTTTCAACAAGTCTTGGTCACTCAACTACATCCCTCCACTCTGAAAAAAAGCAATAATTATACCCTAATTAAAATCCAGGAAAGAACCCAACCTCCCCTCTTCATATCGATCCATATCCCTCCTCTCCTCCCAGTGCAAACTAATGAAGAAGGTCATCCTCACCAAAAATTCTGCCACACTTTTACTCCCCAACCTTCAACCAATATGGCTTCAAAAAATCACACTCCACCTCAACAGCACTAACAAACATCACACAAAGCATCGTAAACTGCTTAAACAAAACTCCATCCCACAGAACAATACTACTAGCCATTGACATCAGTAAAGAATTCGACACAGTACCAAGACACATTCTCATCCAAAAAATCCTAAGCATCCCTTTCCTTAATAAATATAAAAATGGCTAGCTAACCTCATTTCTGGACGCACTGCATAGGTGTCCAGCAAATACAAGATCTCAAGAACCATAAAATTGAGAAGCGAATTCCCTCATGGTGCCATTCTGTCCCCGTTCCTGTTCAACTTCTTTACAGCTGACATCCCCACCCCTCAATCTCCCAATTCACATCTTATAACCTATGAAGACGATATAACCATAACCATACCAGACTCCTCTGTACCCACTGCTACTACTCACATTCAGACTTACCTAAATCAACTAGAAGCCTGGCTGTCTTCCAAAAGAATGTCAGCCTCTGCCGAGAGATCATCTATTAGCCTGATTAAAACTGACAGGCATCTATCATCATTACACTCACAAGTAACTCTAAACAACTCCGTCATCCCCCTAAACGAAACACCTAAAATTCTCGGTATAACCTTTGACACACACTTTACCTTTACACCTCACATCCAAAACATCATAGACAAAGCAAATAGAAAACTAAATGTCCTACTAACTTCATCCAGACACAATTTCAGCAATGAAGCAACCACACTGACAACTACATACAAACAATTCTCAAAAACCACAATCAACTTTGGATCAACAGTCTGGTACCTTCTAATCTCATCAACCAACAGAATCAAATTACAAAGAATCTAAAATACTACTCTTAGGCCTATCACAAACTGTCGGAAAACTACTCCAATTCAACATCTACAAGAAGAAACAAAAATTCTCCCAATTCAGGATCATCTGGACATGATAGGGACGCAATTCTATGCCAGGTCTCTCGACATTTCCCATCCATGCTATAACTTCCTACAGGATCACACTATACACCGTTTAAAATCCCCTCCCTCCTCCGTTGTCCTCTATTATGGGCAACTTCTCAGAAACACCCCCTCCCAAACAACATATCTCTCTCAAAACATATTAGCACACACATACTTTACACAGCAATACCTCGACAATCGCTCACCAAAACCCTTATAAACTCTTACCCCCGGAAATATCGGCAACGCAGAGTACTCCCCCACGAGAGATGCAAATCTCACTATCTAGATTGAGATCTGGGCATCACCCAGACCTCCAGCAATACAGGCAAAGGTTTCAACTCTAAGACGCAACCTCTCTACTCTGCTGAAGATGCCTAATAGAGGCTTAAACAACCTATCACCTCCTTTTAGATGTCCTCTACGCACTCCCAACAGAACACTCCATCAGATTTCCTCCTTGAGAGACCTGTGTCTTCGCTCTGTGGAGGTCGCTGGGTTTCTGGAGATGACATGGACCCCCTAAATAAGAGGGGTACTAGGGGAAAAAAAATATATATAATATATATATATATATATTATATATATATTATAATATATATATATATATATATATATATATATATAGTAGTATATATATATATATATATATATATAGTATATATAAATATAGAGAGAGGTGCGGCACGATTCGTTGCTCCGTTACTCCTTTATAACGGATTAGTTTGAGTAGCGGAATATAGGACTCTGTTACTTTTTCTTTCATGTAACGTACGAATAACTTCCGTTATTTTTCTTCTTACTTTTTAATACGTTACAGTTTTTTTTCGACTTTCTTTGAATGTTGATAGCCAATTGACCAAGCAATTGGTCAAGCTGAAACAATCTATGATATATATATATATATATATTATATATATATTATTATATTCATATATATATATATATTATATATATATATATATATATATATATAATATTAATTATATATATATATATATATATATATATATATATATGTATATATAAATATATATATATATATATATATATATATAATATATGATATATATATATATATGTAATATTTAATATATGAGTGAGAGTGGAGATATATATATATAATAATAATAAAATATATATATATATATATATATATATTATATATTATATATATGTGTGTGTGTGTGTGTGTGTAAGGAATAAGGGGAATTTGCATAGAATAATAAAGAGAGATGGTGCTTTCGTAACTGATGAAATAAATTTGAGGTGAGTGTGGAGGACAACACTTGAAAATCTGCATAACATTGGCAGTAATGAAAGGTGATAGTTAATGTGTGTGGGTTTGATGTGCAAGAAGAATAGGTATTTTGGGATCAGTCATTAGTAATGGAGAGGTAATGGGTAGAGCTAGAAAGTTTTTTGAGGAAAGAAAAAAATGTAAAAAATTTGCTACCAAGGGCATAGGGATGAAATTACTGGTGAAATGATCAAGAACGGAGGCGAGATGGTGAATAATTGGATTTGAAAGTTGGGTATAGTTCCGAGAGAATGGAGGAAATCAGTAATAGTCCCCTTATATAAAGGTAAGGGGGATAAGAGTTAACTGTCGAAATAGGGGAATTAATTGTATGGGTGTTGTAGGCGAAGATATTGTTGCGTATATTTTGGTCGAAATTAGTGTGTCGAGCGACTGAAGGACCGATTGTGAAGAACAAAGTGCGTTTGGAAGTGGTAGAGGATGTGTGGATCACATCTTTACATTGAAACAGATGATTGAGAAAATGAGGGACAAGAAGAGTAAATTGTATTTACGTTTTATGGATTTGCAACAGGCGTATTGTAGGATTAATACGGAAGCTTTATTGCAGATGTTAGTAATATATGGTGTTGGTTGTAAGCTTCGAGTGGAATCAAAAGTATGTATGACATAGTGAAGCGTGTATAAGAATAAATGTAGTTGAATGTGGTTGGTTTAATATTAATAGCGGAGTGAGGCAGGGATGTGTTATTTCTCCTTGGTTATTCAATTTGTATATGAATGGGGTTTGAAAAAATTAGAGGTGCACGGGATGGTAGAATGATGGAGAATGGAAGAGAGTGGAGGGTGCCCTACCTATTTTATGCGGATTATTTGGTTTTGTGTGGCGTATTTGAAGACAGTTTGAGAAGATTGGTAGAGAGATTTGGCAGGGTGTGTAAAGATGTTTACAAGTAAACGTAGATAATCATAAGGTTAGTGAGGGCATCCTTGGTGTGAAGTTATATTAGATGTGAGCAGGTGGAACATGTGTCTGATTTTAAATATTTAGAATATATGCCGGGTGAACAGGGAATGGATGTTGCAGAGTGTAGAAGGAAAGCTGTGACTGGCAAGAAGGTGTGTGGTGAAATTAAACCCTTAGTAGATGTAAAAGGGCTAAATCCTGAGTTCAATAGGGTCTTACATGAGGGTATGTTTTTTAATAATAATGATAATGTTGGAATTTAATATACACATATCAATAAATTACCTAAGATACCGTAATTTAATGTCGTAGTTCAAAGCTAAAAGTAACGAGTAGAAGCACTTGTTTACTTTTCTCCTTCAAAGAAACGATAACGATAACGGAATTGCTTTTTCCGAGTACTAAGTAAAAGGTAAGCGGAAATTTCGTTTTTGAGTAAACGATGCCCACCTCTGTATATATATATATTATATATAATAATTAATATTATATATTTATAAGATATATATATATATATATAGATATATATATATATTATATATATATTATATATATATATAATATATATATTATTATATATATATAAATATATATATATATATAATTATATATAATATATATATATATAATATATATATATTATAATATATAATATATATAATATATAATATTATATATATATATATATATATATATATATATATATATATATATATTATATAATAATATATATATATATATATATATATATATATATAATATAATATTATATTGGTAGTCACCCAGAAAAATATTAAGTTTTTAATAATCAATATTAAATAAAACGATCGTTTAGGAATAACACTTTTTGATCGATTTATTTTAGAATAAAAGCACATTTATGAAGGGTATTAAAAATGTTTTCTCATTATTTTGTCATTATAATGTATTACTGAATGATATAATTTTCATTATTTTAGCATGTTTTTGTATCATATTTTATAAAATTATGGTTTATATAGTATTTAATTTTGTCATAGGCCTAGGTTTTTAAAATGCATTTCGCGGACCTTTTTCTCGATTTTTTTTTCATTTAAAATAAGTTTGAGAGGCATCAAGGTCACTTCTGAATTAGAATATACTTCGCATTTTTAAAATACTTGAACTAAAGTGTTTTTTCATAAATTAATATTAAAAATAATATTTGCTTGCATTGTTTGATCATATAATGTTTGCTTTGATATAATATTTTTTTTTGTATAAAAATTATTGGTATAGTACTGTTTAACAGTTTTAAAAAATATTATAAGATATTAATGTTGTGTTAAAAATAAGTTTTCCGTGATCCCTTACGTATCTGTATTTTGTTTTTATTTTTTTATTTTTTTATTTTTTTATTTTTTTCGAATAGAGAAATTCTGTTCGGCGGTCCCAAAGTTTTTTCTTCAAGTATTTTACCATTTATTTAACGAAATAATGTAAAATATTATATTATATAATGCTTTGCATCATATTGCAAGATATTGAAAAAACTTGTAATTTGAGAACAGAAAATTGGTTTTGGCAGAAATATGAATGTATCAGAGAGTACATGACAAAGTTGAAAATATTATAAATGAAGTTTACTTGCATGTGTGCGAAGTTGTTAAATATATTAGAAAGTGTTTTAATAAATTTTTTCTATCCAAATCACAAAAGTAATTTTTTATGCCTACGAGAGAGACTTCAAGATAAATACTTCAGATACCAGCGAAGCAGAGGAGCAAGCATCGACAGAGGAAGAGATAAGCACAAGACCTCTAAAACTACAAAGACCTGTTAGCCGGGCAAGAAGAAGAACTCCCAGCACCCTCTGCTCCAGCCTACAAAGAATCTCTCCGGCTCTTGCTTACAAAGAAGCCAAGCTTCCATCAGCTTACGAATAGACTCTCCCACTCTGGCTTACAAAGAAGCCAAGCTTTCCATCAGCCTACAAAGAGGCCTAGCTATTCCGCCTACAAAGAGGCCTAGTTCTTCCGCCAGTAAAGAGGCCGAGGTCTTCCGCTTACATAGGCGATTACAATTTGAGAAGTGGAAGAAAAAAGAAATTTACTCTCCCAGCACTCTTGCCACTTCATAATTGGCAACGCAAGAAGTCGATCATCCTCAGCAGCAGAAGAAGCTTCTCTCCTACTGTGATAGAAGCAGAAGTCTCTCTCCCTACGGTGAAGCAAAAAGAAAACACCTACTGAAACAGAAAAGATGGCGTCTGACGACGAAGAGACACAGCGGCCCCAGCAGAAAAAGGTGAGACCATCGCCGGGATCAAGGGTAAACCTCAAGTGTTTCCCGAGACTTCCATTCCAACCTGGTTCAGAGTCTTAGAATCACAGTTTCACCTTGACAAAATAACCTTGGAAGAGAAGAGGTACTTCCACGCTCTCTCTCAATTCTCAACAAATGTCGTGGATCGTATCTCCTCTGCAGAACTCGATGTTCAAGCGTACACTCAGCTGAAGACAGGTAGTAACTACCATACCATGAATTATTCAGCGAATTTATGTCCAAACAAGCTTACAGTAGAAAGCTTTCAATTCATCTGCGAGAAATGCTTCGCTATGGTACTAAATAGAAAATTGGAGAAGACATCATCCGGATGCAGTTTTTGAAGACTCTTCCAACCAACTTCAACCAACTGTAGCTGTACAAGCAGCACTTAGCCTTTAGCAAATTGCAGAGCTAGCTAACGATCTAGTTGTTTTGATATCGTCCAGTCTTGTCATGGCAGTGTCTACAGGAACGACTACACAAGCAACTACTTCAGCAGCACCAGCAGTAACAACAACAACCGAACCATCAGCTACAGGAATACCTCCTGCACTTCGTCCATATTGTCAGAACCAAAGACCCCACGTCTTTAGAGCTCACATTTACTTCTACCAACAGGCAAGGGTATATAGGCCATGGTGCAAGTGGCCGGATAAATCTAAAGTTTAGGTGCAGCCCTCGCTCGTCCCTCTTCTAGAGCTTCTTCTCCTGCCCCAGCGGAAAACTAGAAAAGCGAGCTGATTGCTGCGGTATAACAAGTTCACAACTAACCATCAACATCACAGTATTCGGCAAAGATACTCTCTTCTTACTGGACACCGACGCCTCCGTATCAAGCCTACCTTCTTCAGTGTAACCAACATGTCCTATTTGCAACTAGTGCCAATTGTTCTACGGCCAGTGGTTCGCCTATCAAGTGTTATGGTGAAATAGCGACATATATAACGATCAAAGAAACTACTTCGTCGGGAATTTAATTGGACTTTCATTGTAGCTGATATGGGTATTCCAATATTGGGTATGGATTTTCTACCCCATTACAATTTAATCATCGATTTCTGAGAAAATCTGCAAGAGACAAAATTTCTTCTCTATAAGCACTAAAACATAAAAGTTTTCCTCTACAAATTCAGCGCTACTATTGAGGACTCTCACATCTCAATCTTTGCTTTCAGGCAGTTTATTTCGCTTTCGTGAACTTCACACCATTGACTTGCGAATATTTCCAATTTAATTTTTCCCACAAGAAGTGGTTCACTACCATAGCACTAGGAGCATTCTCCCTGCCCAGTGTTTGCAAACTTCGCCGTTTTCCCCTTCCCCCCCCCCGAGATAAACTTAAACAAAAGCTGAATTCGCCACTCTTTTGAAGAATGGGAATCATTCAGACATCTCCAATTTCCTTTGGTCCTTCTTCCCTCTCCTCTCATCAGTGAGAAAAGAAAACCCCTTGTGATCAAGTCTGATGCCATTACTTATAAAAGGATGGATATCCACTCTTCTGCACATTTCAAGTCTCGTCACAACGTCTACAAGGATCCAGTTAATCTTCAGCAAACTAAGATCCATCAGCCGGTATGACCATCAAATTCCAATAATCGTGAAGCGACAACAAAAGATGCCATTACCACCCTACTTCATATAATCCGACTCCTTGAGATCCTGTTGAAATAAGGTTTTAATGCCGTTAGTTTGAAAAAAATGCCTTACCCTAACTTTCAACACGCATAATGGACACTCCATTTTTTCGACATTTCTCTCATCTATATAAACGGACGGAAACGGGCTACTTAGATGACTTGTTAACGTTTTCATAAATCAACGTCTTGAGCGAGCAAACAGAACATCTTAGGGCCGTGTTTCAAGCTTCGTCAAGAAATTCCTTTCAAAATTCTCCTTAGAAACATGTGAATTTTTCCATGTCAATTCTCTTTCAACTATTTGGGATATCATATATCTTCAAATGGACTTTCTCCACCCTTTAGAAAAGAAGTCCAAAATTTCAAGACCTCTCTCGAAATTCAAGCAGCTCTTGGAAGAATTCTTGGGAAATGATAGGATACTATTGCAGTTTAAAAAAAATTCGTGCGTTTTGCAAAAGCCTCGTCTTCTTTGCAGAAAAATCAAAACACCATCCCAAAAAGAATAAGTCCTTCACATTGGGCTAACAGGAGAAGGGGAATGCCTTTGTTGAACATCAAGAATCCAACTTCAAAAGGCCCCACAAAAAATATTCCATTTTTCCTTTGGCAGGCTGCCGGAGTTACCCCATCTTCAAACTTGTTCAACAGATAGCAAGCCACCCAGACTTCTATAGAAGCAGCCCTTCATTAGGTGCTTTCAGCAGCCATTTAACCTAAGAATTTATTCTACACAAAAAGAGCAAAAAGCTGTCAGAAATAACAACCGAAAATACTCAGCTTTTTCGACCGTGAACTTTCTCTAGCAGCTACTATTTCTGTTTTTTCATTTCAAGAATATGTAGAAGCAGGACGTAAATAGTAATATTTGTTGCACCTGATTACATAGAACAACAATCTCTTTCACCTCTCGCTCAACAAGCTTTCCCTAACCAGTAGAAAATCAAGTAAAAAGTGCAGAGGCTTTGCAACGTGAGCTATCTTTACATGTCTTAACAGAATATCGTCTCTCGCAATGAATCTTTTTTAGGGGATGCAGCAAGCATAGATAACATTGTGACAGATCTTTTCTTTTTTTTTTCCTTTTTCTTTTCCCCTTTTTTTCTTTTTCCCGGATATCCTCGTAACAATAAATGCCTTTGATTTACCTGCTGCCATCGCCAGTTTTCAATCAACGGATGACGAAACTACCAATACCAATTTTCAGCAGCTTCTTCATTCTTACATCCTCTACAAAAATCTTCCAGGCCCTGGTGTGATACTTCATCAAAGCTTTCCAACTATCATTCTTTGTCAAAACTTTGTCGTGAAAATTTTTCACAACCAATTTCCATCCATCAAGATGTTCTCATACTTGGAGTTACAGACCCCTCTCTGCTGTCCTTAATCAAAAGACTAGGTAATTTCTGACAATAACAGGATCGTGACATTCGATTTTGGTTGTGGATCTTGACCATCAGTGCCCAACTTTTAAAAGATATCCAAAGACATATATCAAACGCCCCACCCCACTACTGCTCACCATCCTTGGAAATCCCCGTAACACGTTTTGAAACGCGTTCCATATCGACATCGTGGAACCATTACCTCTCATCCAAGCCTTGAGTGATACTTCAGCTCCAGTCTTCAGATACCTACTCACGTGCATTGACAAGAACATTAAGTGGACAGAAGCAATTCCTCTCGTGAATACGACTTTCAAAATCTATCGCGTTTACCTTTATGGCAGGTGGATATCAAGATTTGGAATTCCTCTTTTATAATGTAATTTCGGAAAGAGGCTAACAATTTGAAATTGAAGTTCTTCACCGAGCTATCACACTTGATTGGATTTCACATGGTACCGAAAAGCGCAAGCGCTTACCATCATTCAGGAAATAGTCAAATCGAAAGGTATCGATCCCTGAAGAGGGCTATCATAGCGCGAAAACAAAGCTGGTTACTCTCTCTTCCAGTCATCATGCTAAGTCTTCGCTGCATTCCTGATGAATTGCATCTTCATCACAACCAAGACCTTTCATTGCCTTCTTCAGAGCCTGGGCGTCGCTTTCAGGATCAGTATACGACGCAGGCAAAACTGTAGGATTCTGCAAATGGAACATCATGAGAAAAATTTATGGCTTATATGAAACAGTTGACTTTCCGACAGCTACCACCTCTTCATCCCTCCTGTGCTTCATCATACATTCCTGCTGAACTTCAAACCTGTTGCCCATACGTCCCTTTCCTTGGTATCCGATCACTCGGAAGGTTTTGGAAAGCAACCCCTCTTAATTCTGGCCTTAACAAGTTCTATCAATGATGATCCGCTGCTCAGAGATACAATTGTTCTGATGAACGGAATGGACTGTCCCGTTGTTCTGGTTATTTGTCTGTTTTGATTAGCCTGCCCGGTATCGTCCTCCTGTTCTCTGGTCCCCATCTGCCTTCCGCAGAGGTTCATTTAGCCCTCCCCTCCGGCTGGAGGTATTATCTCGCACCTTCCAGATGGCTTTTGTTCCCTTAAACCTGGCGGATAATTTTCGCTTCGTAGACTGGTTTCCTGCAATCGGATGGTGATTAATACCGAAAAAACCAGTCTGATACATTGAAATATATTTATAATTATATTAAACAAAGTAATTTATAATAATTATAATAATTATGATAATTATAAAATAATTTTAATAATAATAATACTTGTAATAAAAAATAATAGCTCATGAAATCTTAATTCAAATTAGTAAGCGTTGCAACAATTTATAGGCGCCTGTCTTCTTCAATTTTAAATTACACCCGGCTTCTGCGACCAAACATGTTATCCTTGGATTTCTATACGGTGGTTGTAATAGCAATTTCCCTCACCTAAATCCAATCAAGCATTCATATTGCCTTCAATCAAGGGCTAGGGTTGTTAAAAGATTACAGACCTAAGCTCGTCCCTAAGATGGCATCAGAGAGCTCATCTCTCTAAGCTGACCGCGGGCCGCGACTGTGGTTTGTGTTGCTTGGCTCACATCTCTCCATACTAAGTGTTCTTACAACAAGTTATGATTGTTCTCATCATCTACTTTTCAGAGCTTAAAATAAATGATGATGTATTTCTATCAAAGCTTTTAAATAAATATGAAAATTTTTTGAAGTCAGGTAAATTAGTACTTGCTCCTAATGTTTGTTTACAATTTATAGAAAATGCAAAAACAGTCCTGCTAGATTTTGTTGTATTTTCGTGTGGGCATTAAGTAATTTTTAGTTGACCGCTATTGTTTTTTCAATGTCACAATAACCTTATAACGCCGTTAGTAAAGTTCTTTTACAATGCATATTTGGAATAAAGCTAGGAGATCTAGACAAAACCTTTGCTCCACATATGTGCTGCAAAGCTTGTATCATAGCCTTAAGGCGCTGAAGTGAGGGCAAACGAACTGTTTGTCATTTTGTGTACCTATGGTGTGGAGAGAAAGCAGGACAATATTACGAGGCTGCTATTTTTTTTGCCATGACCAATATCAAAGTGACATAATTCTCCTTTTACGCATATACGTCCTTGACAAATCTAGAAAGGTTTTTAATAAAAATCTTTGTATTAAAGTAATTTATTGTCTAAATAAACATAATGTATACTTGGTAGAGAAATTGTGATTAATTATATTATTATATATAAATACTTATATATTATATATATATATATATATATATATATATATAAATATATAATATTAT
>JABUQX010035295.1:0-26927 GCA_015478945.1 Trachelipus rathkii
GATAAATAAAATATTGCTGCTATTATATTATTCATTATTATATTATTATTATTATTGATATTATCATCTACTTATATTACTTATTCACTTCAATATAATTTCTACATTATATTATTATCTATTCGTTATTATTATTATTATTATTAATTATTATTATTATTATGAATAACTCAAACAGAACTCTCACATAAATTTATTATAAAAAATTAGCAATTAAAAAATTACAAGATATTGAAATGTTAAAAGGAAAAGAGGAGAAGGAGAAGAAGGTATAGATAATTAAATTTAAATTTATATTATTTTTTTTCTTCCCTTTAGACTCAGTTATTGGGATTTCCACATTATTACGCCTCACTATATTGTCAGAATAATCATTATACTACAATATAGTCTATATAGTTATAAATATTGAATAATAATTATAGATTATTATAATTATTCTTTTCTTAGATTAAATAATTATAATCTTAAGATTAAGGTCTACACTTCAATATTGTTTGGAATATGAGTTACATCTTGAAGCCATCATTTGATATTTGTAAGCAAAGCTAGGCCGAAATTAAATTCTCTAAAAAAGATGATCAAATGGAGAAAATCAGACATATTTCTGTTGATTGCGAGAACCTGCCTGGCAACTCAAGCGAAGAGGACGTAAGAGAATGATACCAAAAGAGATAGAAGGAAAGACGGTGAGTGAAATTCTGCTACCAGACAAAATGATTGTGAATCATCAAACGGGACCGGAAACACTCATGGAGTTTGATTACTCCCCCGCCGGTAGGGCTGAGGGTGACCCGGCACTTCCGTGTTCTACAACACCCCCCAGAGAATTTATTTTTGAAAATTAGGCCATAATAATTACTTTTTAAATGATCACATGACTTTTATGTTGGTTATACGACACAATTCTGTGTCTTTCAATAATTGCCTACTTCTTCAAAATCCAGCACCACCCTGCCAATCGAAAATTTAGTGCTTCATACACACACTATTCCCTAAGACTTCTACACAATCAGAATTACTTTCTAATTTCAAACGAGGGAGATAAAGCGAAAATGTTTAAATGCCACAAACTAAGGAATGATAATACACATAATTCTCCGTTCTTCTCGCCACCGCTCGTCAACCAACGAATGCGCACGTCAGACATTTTATACTGTATTATTATCAATAGTGTCAACTTATGTACCCACACACAACAAAATCTACATTAATGATGAACGGACCTTATTCCAAGTCAATCCAATATCGCATGTGGGAACTAAATTTTACCCCAGTTTTATGGTCACCACATACTTTACTTGTCCAAACGACGACGATTAGTTCAGCACACCCAGATGAGGAGAACCGTATAAGAGCCAGAGTTACTACCCCAACATTGTTTAATCTTTTTTAAAGCGCCATACAGCTTAGTTAAAAGCAGACAAGAAAATAATAGCCTGAAAAACGGTGAACTCGTTCATCACTTAGACCTTTTTATTTCGTAATATTTCCGTAATTACGAATGCTTTTCACAATGAGAACGACAAAAAACATTATCATAATATTATATTTATTATATTCCCTCCTATACTCTCCACTCTATTATAATTCCTTCAATACTATCATTCATCTTCATGATCTCACTAACTCTTATTTTATCATTGAATATTATTATCCTCTTTTTATATTATTTATATTCATTATTAATTATTAATTAGTACTATTATTATTTATCTATTATTATTATTCATTATATTATTGTCTCATCAATATTATAAGATAGTACCCCAAACTCCACCCCAAATACCAACAGCACAATAAAACACTCACTCGGCATATCTATTCGACTTGTGTACTAATTGGAAAATTAATATACCTACTATAGTCTTAAACGTCAAATATCACTCGAAAAACATTTCGTACATACTTTTTTCCTCATGATGCAACCCACACCAACATTACTAATTTCATTATCTCATTGCTTGGACTTTATTTAAACCATAGCTCCATACTTTCTATTACATATGTTCTTATATAATCATCATCTTATAACGTTGTATAATCATCTCATTTATTCATGATGTGCAAATCCATTAGGTCGCACTTGTTAAGCATCATACAGTCTAAGTGTGTAAGTTTCCTTCACACTAGGCCCTAATCACTCTATAATATTTAAACTAACAGACAACTATCTGTCTTCATATTGCAATAATTCCTTTCATCATATCTCATATCCTATCGTAGACCACAAGAGTTTTGTAATGAATTATCATTATTACTTATTATTAATTAATCTATCTATCATTATTTATTAGTTATTATTATTAAATGTATTAATATTATTATTTTATTATTATCATCTATATATTATTACAACTCACAGGTATTTTTTAAATTATTATCTAATTATTATTATCTACTTATTATTATCACTTATTATATTTTATATTTGTTTAATTAAATTTTCCTTTGATTTCTTTATTCCATTTTATTGATTTATTATTTTTATTATTATCACTTATATTACTTAACTCACATTCATACCCTTTCTATCATTATCATATCTATATTATTATTAATATTATTACTACTCACATTCATCTCCATTCATTCCTTCATTATTAAATTCATTATTATTATATTCCCTACAGTTATTTATCTCATTATTAAATATTTAATGTAGTAAAACCTCTTCTTCCTGATATTTATTTAGTTATTAATTTTATTATTTTATCCATTCACTTACCATTCTATTCACTTATATATTATTATCTACATCTTATATTATTCCACTTTATCATTATCTATTATTCCCTCAATTATTATCTATTATTATTCATTATTATTATTGCATCTATTATTCTCATTTCTCTCATTATTTAGTTATTATTATTATTCTATTTTTAAATTTATTTCATTATCTATTCATTAGTTTATTACTTATTATTATGTGATATTATTCGTTCAGCACTTCTTAATAATATTGTTAAACGTGACCTTAATTTATTTCTTTACTCTAAGTAGTAAGGATTACTAATTATTTATTTGTTGTTTGTATTGCACTATGTATATCTATTTATTTATTATTAGATTATTATTTACTTAATTCTATCTCACTCTTATTCTTCATTCACACCGTATTATTATGATTAGTCATTCCATTTAATTATGTACTGTATTTATTTTAATTATTTATTATTTATTATTATTAGTATTATTATTATTTAGTTATATATTAATTTAGTTATTATTATTATTATTAATTATTATTTATTTATATTATTAGCTGTTATTATTACAAAGTATTAAGCAATTTGATGATTATTTTCTAATTATTATTATTATTTATTATTATTATTGATTGTTTATTAGTATTATTATTAATTATACTTATTATTATTAATTTATCATACTTTATAATCATTATTTCGGACTGAATTATTATTTATTACGTATTATTGAATTAGTAGTATTATTAGTATTAGTATTATTAGTTATTGGATCAGTATCTCAGTATTATCAGCTAATTTGCGTATTTCTTAGTCATATAGATTTGTAATTATAGCTATTCGTATCTATCCAGTTCATTAGTATTCTACGTATTATTAGTATTCAGTATGTAATGATTAGTATTATTAAGTATAGCGTCTTAGTATTCCTTGAGATTCAAGTAATATCTAGTAAATATTAGTAGTCACATTAAATGCGTTACGTCGCGGATCTGACTGAGGAGGAAAAAGAATTTGCGTACTCGCCCCCGGAGCGGACCTAGGTACCTAAACTCCCGCGCCTCTCGAACACGCGACCCATGGGTCACACTCTCATCACAAACACCACACAAAACACGCAACACCAAAAACCAACAAGACACAACAAAAACAAAAAAAAAAAAACACACTCGAGTCCTATCCCCTTAGAGTTTTCTCTAACGATCGCAACAAAACTAACATCCTAACTTAACTTAACCTGAACCTAAATATCCTAGACCAGCCTCGCGCGCCGAGGTTTGGCACGTTTACAAACGACAGTCCCACACACGTTCAACAACCACTGGAGTTTGAAGGAACGGCACACACCTAAGTTTCAGGATACGCAATAAACCCCAGGAAGACTACAGAAATTTCTGAGGAGGAACAGTGAAGAAATACACACACACAAATAAGATCAATAGACAAAAACATGTAAATGTCGTGAAATTTACATGAAGAAAGAACCGTAACAACCATCAAGGACACCACGCTGCGCATCTCAGTGACATCAAGACCACAACACAACACCATCACGACCCACGGACATCATCTTAATGACGAAATTTAAATGGCGATTCGCGCTGCGTTTAAATAATTATCTTGTTCATGAAAAATATATACATATATACAGCCTACATCACAATAATAAATAATATCACTATACCCCGAATAAATCATACATACTATATAAAAACGATACAGACATACTATCAATGATAGTATATATACCACGTCAACATAGTTACCACACATAGTATTATACGTAACCATACCCCTGCATATCCAATAATACATAATAATATATATAATATATATGAACTAGCAATAGCACCATCTAAATAGAATAGATAGATACGATAGTATAAGATAATAGTACCTGATAGATAGATATACTAGAACTATATTACGAAGTATACTAACTATAGTAACCCACCGATTACCCTATACACTAGAAGATATAATATAACCCCCCACAGACAACCCCACCAGTAGAGAGGTATAGATATAGGTATAGTAGAATATACATACATATATACTACATATCATATACCCCCTAATACCCCACCCACCCCCTCCCTAACCTATATAATATATCCACCTCATGACGCAATATAGAATACAATACTATAATAAGACAAATGAAATAAGTACCTAAATAATAATCAGGTATAACATACACTCATATATAATAATCTAAGAGAGTAGGTACCATGCCTAAGCGATTGGTGGCTTATTGTTAGAGAGCAAAGCACCTAGTAGTACAGAGGAATGGTAATTGTAGAAATCCATATTTGAATGACTAACACCGATATCTTTTACACTAAAGTAAACTCACAACGATCACGACTACCAGTAATAACACGATCATATCTACTAGTTCATGTCGAATACATATTCGCAAGGAGAGACCGTAGCCCTTTCCGTGAAATTCCCGCTCATCTGCAGGCGAAGAGCGCTTACTCATAGTTTGGAGGCATTTATGCGCCGCAGAAGATATTTGTTACTTCTTGTTAATCCCCTTACATATCGCACTCTCGTATCTGACTGACTATCGTGACTGAAGAGTCCATCTCAAAACGCGAAGAGTTTATATATTGTTATCATCTCTACGACCATTATGCTACCACTTAGAACCTGCCGCCATCTCTAGCATAGAGTACGAACACTAAATTAAAGTTTACTTCCTTTAGCAAAAGATTTACATGGAGTGCTACACAATTCTTCCTGCCAGACTAACACGGAGTGAGAAAAGTCAATCGATATACAGACATGAAATTACTACAATAACCATAGATAAACTAAAAGATACATCAAATAGAGACGTACGTTTACAAATGCAATACATATTATAATTAATGCCCTACCGACAAGATTCATAGCTAGAAGCATAAAAACATTTGAGGCGCAACAAACTAGTATACACCAATGAAAGATTGTTGAAGAAAGATTCCAACATACGAGGCATAAATGAGATACAACTCCGAAACGATCACAACATCATAGTAACAAGTATATATGAGCTACATAATCAAATACAACACACACCAACATGCTAACAATTTGGTCTTCCAACCGGGGACTTCCTTTATAGCACACTCACACTCTCACATTCACACCAACAAGGAAAATAAAAGTGCAATTCTCAACACACCAGCATATTTGGTTCATAACTCGTTACCGTATACAACACATCCACACACATCTTCAAATGACATACAAATACGTACAAAAATGGTCAATCATCACATCACAAATTATCACTCGTACTGACCACATCCGCAACTTATCTCCAAGCTTAAATAGAGCCATATTCAGACGACCAATACATAACAGCACCCCAGTCCAACGCGAAAAGAGTCGCAGTAGTACCCCAGACTCTCTCTACGAAATCGAACATCAATGACCAATGCGAGTATTTTCACACTGTACCGCTCTCGAAGAGAAAACTTGCTTGAACATACAGTAGTAGAGACGAGTCTGCTATGAACAGTTTAGGATCTACTATTTAAAAAATACCTTGATACGTAAAATACAGCCGACGCGGATCCGACTCATTTAACGAAATTCGAAGCGATCAAGAAAGTTCGGTAGGTGAACAGATGCCCAAACCAATAGAAATTCTGCCCATCCAATCCAAACTTCCAAACACCTGCACCTCCGACCGAATAGACAACTCCATCCCACCCGATAAACGGACCTGTACATGATGTCAGCCACATCAAGCGAAAATGACTTAGCAAATTCACACCACGCAGTCTCCTACTCACTCCTGTGAAAACTTCTCTTCATACACTAAAAGGCGCCCAGCGGACCATCAGACCCATCTTAGCAATCTCCCGAAAAGAACGCACTGCAGTTAGTAAGTCCGGACATTCAATCGACCAGTCTTCTCACCCACTACCCATACCACACCACCCTCTTGACATATGATCGACAACCCAACGCACAATCATCGCCGACAAAGGAAGCCTATGCATCGATCTACGCCGATGAAACTCAATCGGAACTCAGTGAGTGGTGTGAAGAAGGTGAAGACGCATAACACTCACGACAAGTATTAACATACACAGCTCCACCGCACTCGCACACAGAGCATACTCACACATCAGCACTGCAACCTGAAGTCACGTAATACCGATAAACTAGATACATCGTCTCTAGCTCTGAGACATTTTCCTTGGAGGTGTATCTGATAGCGCACCGAATTTTAGTATTAGTTTTAGTTCATTTATAATTTTTCTATACATATTGCTTTTGTTTTACACAAGAAGGCGTTGATTGAGTTCTGGGTGTTCTACTCTTCTCTCCGGCCTTCCACCAATTATATAGGGAACTACTCATGCCCTAACATTTGGTATGTTACTTTGAGAAGCACCCACCACTATATAAGAGGACTACGCGCCATATGAAAATCCATCATATGCATGATGTAATATTCATATCTCACACATAGTGAAAATACCAGATCAGAACTATGCGAACACAAAGTAAATAAATGTCGTGCTCTGTGGAAAATACTACTCCCTATCGCAGGCGAGCCGTAGCCCTTCCGCCCGAAATTTCACTACGCTCTACGCAACGCAGACCGGCGTTTTAAGTTCTGGAGGATTTCTGGGCACCGACAGACAGATAATACCTTCGTTCATTACTGCGTTAAATCCATAATACCTTCTGCCTCACTGTACTCAAATGATGACTATCCTGAATAGAAGAGTAATTCAACGCGAAGCAGTATATATATATATTGTAATTACATTCTTCGGACTTATGCATAAAGATTTGCTGACCGCGGCAAATGCTTAGCCATAGTCGAACATAATTAAATTCTTTATTTACAAGTATACCATCGGCAGCTGCCACATATTACATATCCATATAATATAACCTAACTATACCCTACTCTCTCCATATAGTAAATAATATACTTAAACTACTACTATATCAACACCACATCACCACCCACACACCAACTACCCATCCCACACCATATCATTATAGTTAAACTCACTATACATAATACTACCATACATAATAACCATATACCACATATATATGATATAACCACCCACACCTGAATATATACTCTAATACCTCCACACCTATTACCACGACCTAGCGATATTTATCACACACCCAATAAATAACATATTATTAAAGTTAAAAAATAAGCCCGATCTTTCTCATAAATAATCAGTTTAATAAATAATCTGTAGAGCACAAGTATCAAAAAAATGGAAACAGATAAATAAAAAATAAAGTTTTAAATTTATTAACTTTACCAACTAAATTAGTTTCACTGTTATGAAAAGGGGGGAAAATAAAAAAGTCTTTAAAAAAAATTCCTCCTTGGGAAAGTGAAAGGAGTTAAGAGTCCCATACCATGCCCCTTCTTCCAAGACTTGAGAAAAAGTAAGGATAAGATTGAACTGTGAAAATCCTTCTTTTAATCGGAATGTCCTACCATACCATGCAACATCTTCCTAAAGCTAGAGAATATAAAGAGGGGGAGTATCTAATCGAAAAAATAACAAACTTCCCTTGTCATGCAGTGGAGAAATAATAATAATAATAATAATAATAATAATAATAATAATAATAATAATAATAATAATAATAATAATAATAATAATAATAATAATAATAATAAATAAAATTAATTTCAAATAAAAAGAGAATGCACTAATAAAAGAGAAAAAAAGACCGTAAACAATGATTTAAACCTTAAACAAATTAATATATATCATCTTGGCCAGAAGATTCGTTACATAAATCAATATGAGTTTTTTAACGACCAAAAACCACAATTAAAATAATAAATAAAAAGGATAAATATTTGATTTAATATTACTCACCAAGGTCCAATAAAGAAATTGTTTTACCACAAAAACTAAATAGGTATCCATCGATATCAATCAATTAAAATCATAATATAAATAATCACCAACATCAGTCACTATTCATAGGTTATGGAAATAAAATTTACTTAACAAATAAAACTTAAAAAATATTAATGAAATATTCTTCAATCATGAAGGAAGAGAATCAAAGGGGAAAAATAGTCTCTGTGGGACTAATGACACGTTCTTCACTCACAAAACAAAGTCAAAAAACAATTAATCCTTACGGGACTGTTGACACATCTTTCATGCACCAGTAAAAAAAGTCAAAAAGCAAATAGTCCTTAAGGGACTTAACATCTCCTTCACGCATGAGTAAAGAAAGGACAAAAACCTAGCGGAAAGTTTAAACTCCCCCTTTTATACTATGTAACGTTGACCGAAAAGTAATTTGCAAGAAGCTCCACAACTGACTTCTATCTTTAAAGAATGTGTTTCTGGACCAAGAGTTTTCTACTCTTCTGTAAAAATTCGTACTCAAAGTTATTAGTATTATCGACCATAATAAAATACACGATTGAAACTTTGATTATGGTTAAGGAAACATTTAATTTTAAAATATTACAAAGCCTAAATGAGGTGCTTCAATGGAAATACTTCACGAAATATTCTAAATTAAGGATTTTTTAGAATATAAAAAATAAGTTTTATTATTACATAATCAATAAACGAACTTTATTAAAGGAAATATACTATAACTTTAACTTAATAAACAATATGAACTCCAAACATCAAAATATAGTGACAAAAGACATTGCCAAAAAAGCACAGACCTTGAAAGAAAAATCGTGATAAATTTGGAAAATATCGTACATAATGGGACTTTTAAGAAAATATTAAACAAGGGAACTTTAAAAAAAGGAAGCTTAACATAATAGAGAGGAATAAGACTTCAAAGAAATTTCCAAATTATTTACAATTACTAATAGTTTAAAAAGTCTTTACTTATCACAAATGGCAGCGAAAAATGTACGAAACTTAACGGTACTTTTAACGGGAAATTTAAATGGCTAAATGGAGGGGGATTACAGCTATTAGAAATCAATTAAACTGGTCATGACAAAAATTCATGACAGTGATGAGGGTAGGGGTGGACAAGGGGTTATTTTTGGAAGCCACCCATATAGGCTTCTCTGAGACTAATCGCGTGGCTGTTATTTTTTACCATTTTTATTTTCTTTTTAAAAGGTAAGTGCTGCCTGTAATTGTATTTCATGGTGTCTGATAAAGAAGAGCTTACTCCAATGTAAGAAGAATATGGATATGAGCTCAAAAGAGGAGAACCATTGGGTACTGGAGTGTCATGGGATGTACTCTAAGACTCTATATATGAACAATGGTGGGTAATCTCATCGCTTCGGGAGCGCTACTTCTCTCCCATCCCATATATATATATATATATATATATATATATATATATATATATATTATAGTTATATATAGTATATATATATATATATATACATATATATATAATATATATATTACTATATAATGATATGATATTATACTATATTTTAAAATAAATACATATAAAAATCTATATTCATTTATATATAAGATTATATAGTATATAGTATATATATATATACTATATATAGTATAATATATATAATATATATATATATATGTATGTGTGTGTGTGTGTGTGTGTGTGTTGGTGCGGCGTGGTGCACAGGGGTTCGCTAGAGATGCAATGTGGTTGGTGTGGGTGCGGTGCGGTGCGGTTGGCCCCCCCCCGGGGTATGTTTTTTTTGGGGGCGGGCGGTGCGGTGCGGCCCTGGTGCATGACCTCCCGGTGTGGAGCGGTGCGGTGCGCAAAAATTCGGTGTTCGGCCAACCCTAGTTGTCACCGAACCTATATCTCATGAATTTGGCGAGTTCATTACCTACCGTCAGTAGGGTATTTGGTCCAATGGATAATTGAATTATAATTTATTTTCGCTAACCCAGTGGTATAGGGTAACGCAAGAAGATTATCTAGGTTGAACTAGCAAGCCCTGCTTTCAGCCTCAACGCATTTGGAAATTCCTTTCACAGTTTCACATCCACAATACAAATGAGGAGGAACCATTTTTATGCTAGAAGCACGATAGAAAGAGTGTGGTTTTGTTTGTTTTTACAGATTGTTCTACTGTACTTGTTGGCTATGTTTTTAGCTCTGTGTTTGTATTGAGATTAGTGCAATTCGCTATGCAGTAAACTGTAATTAAATATACAGAAACTTTGCTGACGGAAAATTTTTGTGCCTGTTCAGGTAGCAAGACGAAGAATCGACTCTCCACTGTCGATAAAGGAAATACTGTCTTTATATATATACTATAACTATATATACTATATAGTATATATACTATATAATATATAGTACTATATATATATATAATATATAGTCACTGGTATATATATCTATATATTAAATATACGTATATATATAATATATAATATATATATATATACTATATACTATATATATAATATACGTATATATATATATACTAGTATAGGGGAGATAGACGCAGGCCGTACGACTTTCACACGTATACTTTTTGCTACTGAGCTGCCGGCGGGGCTGCTGGCGATCTCTCTCTATCTCGTCTCTATATAAATATACTACTATAACTTACTATATATATATATATATAATATATAATATATATATATATATATATATATATATATGTATATTAGGTTTTTAATCCAAAAGTATCACATTAGATACTTGAGTTATTTGGGATTGCTTACAAGCTTCTTTAATTTAACGAATTGATGTCGATAGATAGAACCGTTATTGTTTTCTGTTCATATTTTAACTATTTATTCAATTATTAGAGTAGATTATTAATTTTATTTTTCGAATATGATTTTGCTGATTCTATTATTGATTATTAATTATTATTATCTATTATCATTTCTGATTTTATCTTTATTAGTATTCTATTAATTTCTTTAATATTTTTATTTATTTTATCTAAATATTGTTTAGTTATGAAATTATTATAGGATTTATTATGTTATAGTATTTAACAGTGGAGAGATGTCAAAGAAGTAATAATATTAGAATTTAGAATATAAATAACTTCACGTAGGTTTTGTGCCAATTAAAAAAAAAAAAAAACAAAAATTAAGAACAAAAAATGTTTTATTTAAATTTTTTTTTAAATAAAACGAGTATTTCATTAGATTAATTCCTAGGTAGGAAAAACAACAAAAACATGTAAAAAAAAATAAATTCATAAATATGTACAGTATATACTGTCAAATTTTCTCTCGGCTATTTTGGAGAAGACCGGAACTGTCAGCTTTTATTAATTCGATTGAAATAGCCTTAAATCAACGTCCGATGATCTTAGCAGAAAACTTTTGTTTAATTTTAAATAATCTTTTTATATGTTTTATGTAATAATTTCTTTCATATGACCAATTTTCGAAAAAAAATATAAGATAATTTTTTCGTAACTTTATGAAATTTGTAGATCGCATCGTGTTCTATAATGATAACTCTGCTAAGGCCCGAGGCAGCCCGAGTGTAGGAAGTTCACCTCTGATATATAGATATATATATATAATATAGTATATATTAATATTATATATATATATAATAGATATAATATATAATATATTATATAGTATAGTAATATATATATATAGTATATAGTTTTTTTTATATATAATATATAGGAGTATATATATATAGTATAATATAGTATATAATATATATATATATATATATATATAATTCTATAAAGGTGTATTCACTGTAATGATTCTTAGAACAAAGAAAAATGTGCAAATAAATCATTGTTGCTATTCAAAAAAAAATTCCAGTTAAGAATCATGATTATTAACACCAGAAATTAGAAATTTATATAAGATTAAAATTAAAATAAAAGTAATGAACAAGTGTTTGGATGTGAATTTATTTTAAAGTGTAATTATGTAAAAGTGTTTCAGCATATGAATTTGGTAAAATTTGCATATTATGCTAGAAATTAAGAATTCTTATATTTTCTTCTTGTGAGAGATCTTTTCCTCTTTACCAAGGTTCGAGCAAGTGTACTGCTAAGTGAAGATTACCTAAGCAGAATGACCTTCAATTCTTTACAATCTTACAAAAGCTTTCCTTTTCCTTTAGAACAAGGCTTAATATTGAGATCTTCTGAACCTCATCAAGTATTTTGTTCAAATATTGAACTGATTAAAATAAATGATATCCGCTTCCTACCGTCTTCTTTATGGTCTCGGCCATGAATACGAGTAGGAGATGAAGTCCTTCTACTTCGTCCCAGAAAACCTCATTTAAAGGGCTTTGATACGCTTGGTTGTGTCAAAGTTTTACTGATGTATCATCAACAGTAGCCAAGGAACTTAATTAATGACTGTTTGTTGATCAGAAGGCTGTTAAAACACTTTACATATAATCCCACCCTCTGGAAATATAAATATAAATATAAATATAAATATAAATATAAATATAAATATAAATATAAATATACATATACATATACATATACATATACATATACATATACATATACATATAAATATAAATATAAATATAAATATAAATATAAATATAAATATAAATATAAATATAAATATTAATATTAATATTAATATTAATATTAATATTAATATTAATATTAATATTAATATTAATATTAATATAAAAATATAAAATAAATTCTATAAATATAAATATAAATATAAATATAAATATAAATATAAATAATAATATAAATATAAATATAAATAACTTGATAAATCAACTTAAATTAATTAACTAAACTAATCTGTATTTAGAAAACTAAACTATTGTTTTGGAAATTACAAAGTACTTCAATAAAATATAAATGAAATAGAATCAGTGAAACAGCAAAATTGCTCATAAATGATATAAAATTTATTTATATTAGTAATAATAATTTTAAAATAAATTTGATTGTAATTTAATGTTCTAATAATTTTAGGTAAAATTCTTGCTTTATTCATATTACTAAAATATATTAAAGTTAGTCTTAAATTAAATGTTACTTTATTATAGAAAATTAATAAATTAGTAATAACTATTATATATATATATATATAGTATGATACTATAGTATATAATACTAGGTATCGTATACAGTATATGATGTATAGATGACGCGGGTATATCAGACTAGTATATAAATATACCTATATATAGCCTATATATCTTTATCGATATATATAATCGATATTTCAAATACGTTAATAATATATAAATATGATAATATATTATATATACTATATATGATAATAATAGCCCTGTAATAGAAGAAATATATATAATATATATATATATATATACTATGTATATACGTATAGTACTATAATATATATATATAGTATATAGTAGATGAGTATACGGAGTAGTAACTATATATATATTTAGGTAGTAAGATATATATAGTACTATATATATAAGTATCGAAAATATTTTATGCTTATATAGTAAGTATAAGTAACGATAAGAGCAGTGATAGATATAGTGATATATGAGTATATATATGATAATATATATTATATAGGGGCCATATATATATATTAGTAGTATATATATAGTATATATATATACTATATAGTATATATATAGATATATATATATATATAATATATTATATAATAATATATATATATAATATATATATATATAATATAGATATATATATATATATAATAATATAATATATATATTAATATATATGTATATATATATATATATATATATATATGTAAGTTATATATATATATATATAGGGAACGAAAGAATTCCCATAACGTACATTCTGCGTATCGTAGGAGGAGACTAAAAGGGCAGTGGTAGCTAGGTTGGGGCCCAGTTACCACTTATTTTTTCCCGGAAATGCTCATGCATGCCTCAAACCTGGTCGTGATCGGCATAAGAGACTTTCTATCTATTGGCGAAATTGTGTGAAACATCTGTTAACATGGAATGTTAAAGGAATATATGGTAAGGAAAAGAAGTGAGTGTAAAATGTGATGGACGTATTTAGAATGGGTGAATTTGATTTACTTGCTGTGAATGAAACAAAGATGAAAGGAAGTGATGAAGATAAATGACGTGGAGTGAAATGCTTGTGTGCTGAGTGGAGAGAAATAATAGGGAGAGAGAAGGAGTTTTTCGATTCTGATGAATGATTAGTGGCACAGAGATATTGTGAATTTTGTTTGTGTTAGTAGTAGAACATTGATGGAATATGTTCGAGAATGTTAAGGTTTTTGTAGTTCTAACATATGGTCCATCTGAGGTGGATGTGGATAAGAATAAAATTTTCTGAAACATCTGAATGATAATTTGAAAGAGGTGAATTGGGCTTTCACAATAACTGTTGGGAGATTTGAATAGGTAGATAGATGATCAAAAGAAGGAAGGAATAATAGTTACCTTTCGAGTTGCGGGAGAAAATGAGATGGTAGGAAGGTGATTGATTTCTGTGAGGAGAGAGATATGTGTGAATGTAATATTTTCCTCAAACACAAGACTATCAGAATACCAAAGTTGGTGTGGGAAGAGATTGTGTTTAAGTGAAGAGTATGATTAATTTTAAATTTGTGAAAAAATGATTTTGCAGTATGTGATGGATTTAAATAATTGAGAGGGGGGAATGTGTGAGAATATCTGATCATTATATTGTTTTATGCAAAATTAAGTTAGCTGGTTCATTGATGGAGAGGAAAGAGAAAAGAAATGAATAAGGCGTGAGAAGTTTAATAAACAGGGTTATAAAAAAAAAATTTGTGAGAGCAATTGCAAATAATTCAATTGAATTTGAAAAGATGAACTGAGAAAATCTGGAGACAAATGATGGAAGCGTTTGTTAGTACTGCAAGATAAGTGTTTGAGTGGGCTAAAGTAGTAAATAAGAATATTAAAAGTGACTGGTGGAATAATGAGGAGATGCAAGCTGTAAAAGTGAAAAGGATGCCTGGTTGAATGTACTGAAAGCCAGTGATATGTAGAATGAAAGCTGTATGGAAAAACATACGAAGGAAAAGAGGAAGGCTTTAAGTTTCAGTCGTAGGAGAAAAAAAATGAGGTAAATGAACAGTTCTGAATGAGCACGAACGGGGATTTGCAAGAGAATAGGATGCTGTTTCGAAAGAAGTGTGAAAATACTTTCATACTTCTTTCAAAACAACAAGAGAGCAAGGGGAATGAATCTTCATAGTAAAATGACTTGATGGGGGTTTCGGTTATGGTGGGTTTCGTCTATATGATGAAGAATCAGGGAAAAGTCAACTTCTATGCCCTAAATCATTAAATTGACACAGGTAGTAGATTAAGTATATATTATAATATTATATTAATACTAATACATAAATTAATATATATACTATAAATATATATACATTATAGATGGTAAAATATTCCTTCTGCAAATTAAAATTTAATAAAAATCTATATTCTAAATTTTCAAAACAAAATTTTTTACATTAAAGAATTAAATAAACCTAGGATTTAAATAAACCGAATTATGTCAATATATAACGCAGAGCTTATGAACAAATAAATATATCACAGATAGCATATAAGGCTACACACATATATATAAGAAAGTAGTGTTATCAGTGATAAAAGAAGTAGTAATTTTTCTTTCTTGACTCACCTCTATTTACACTGAAGCTTCATAGTATAGAGTTTTGATAGCTCTTGATAAATCTATGTGAGTAACACAGTTTTTTCACTTGAGTAGCCTTATAGATATGATCGAAGAATAGTCTGAATTGTAGTAAGGTGTTAGAAATATTACTCTCCTATACATGTCTACAACTGATATCACAACACTAAAGCACTGAGGCGCCAAAAAAGCAAAAGTAGTTTGAACCCTTTTTAATGTTATATCTCTGTATATACATATAAGGAAGGGTGAGTTATAAAATAAATTCTATTATTAATTATTTTTAATCATTTTTATTAAAAATAATTACTTCTAAAATTATTACGACATATTTACTCCTCCTTCCTCAACAAGCAGTAATAGTAAAGATAGATCTTCTCTTCATCATTTAAAATACATTCGTCGATAAACTGATTATTCACGGAAGTAAATCCAATGTCAACTAATATATGATATGCAAAAATGCGATGACTAATACATCTCACTCAAAAAAGGTGCCAAAATCCGGTGGATTTATATTTTAACAAGAATATCTATATCAATTTAACAAAACTAATAGTTAATATAACATTATAATATTGTCAATATATATAACTTCTATTTTAACTAAAACAATTATTTTTATATTTTGAGTGAGAAAGTGGATGAATGAAAATATTAAGGTATTATTGAGACGAAATATGCGAACAGATAAAGAAAAGCATTTTATATAGTGAGTGACTTCACAGAGACATAATTGTACACAGGAGCGGATTGACTCCACTATATAGGTATATACTATTTATTTAAATTTTGTTGAGCATTATCTATATAAGAATAAAATAAAGTATATATGTTTAAAATAATAAAACATAAAAAGTGCGCATTAATCCTTTCAATGGAAGTATAGAGTTTAAATGGTTTAAACGCTTTAGAGTAAGATCTAATTTTTGTTCTATTGTAAATTCTATTTGTAAACTTTTAATCAGAATTCGGATACTTCAGTATAAGAATTTTGAAAAAAAATTAACCTGTCTTTTCATAATATAAATATCTTGTGGTATATATAATATATATTATATTATAATATATATATATAATATATTATATAATATATAATTATATATAATATATATACTAACTAATATAATTTTATTATAAATATTTATTGGTAGCGCATAGATAACCAAATGACAAAGGTGATAAAATTATATGAGAACAACAATTTACCAATATCTCAACTACTTTACAGCCCAAAAAATAATTATTTTCATGTGACATATCAATATAAAACATGATTATATATCCCCAACAATGTTTTCTCTCTCAGAATTATTTACTCTCGTATTAGAGAAGTAATAAGTGTAGAACTGGCTCTCCAACTATGTTCTTGAGTATATATTGAGATTCTATCGTCTGGTTGTGTAAATTTATTACACCACATAACCCCTGGTACCTCTTTATTCTTGCCTATCCTCTATTTGCGTATGTTGTTTCAAAATGTATACTGTTATAATCGTGATGCTTCGTTCATGTAGAAACCTTTAATTCCTATATTATTTAATAACGGTTGTTTTGCATTTGATCTATTTCATAAATTTTCCCCTATAGCACTAATTTCACAGTATCTTGTTTATCATTAAGTAGATCATTATTCTATTTTTTATCTGATATATCGTTTGCTTTGTATATTTCGGCCACACTATTATCTGAAGTAGAATGATAGGAATTGATTAAATGATGAATATTGTGTGTAGAGTTTATATACAACCAGTAGGAGCTATAAACCGTGCAACAACAGAAGTAGTGGTGAGTTTTAGTAACGTTTTTACATAAATAATAATAGTTTTCTGAAGTATAAAATTAAATATATATATATCCTAATATTATGTCATGGTTTCCTTTTCATTACCCCATATTTGTAAATCCTTTCGTACTACTTACTCCCCATCCTTAGTCATGATACTATATTAATATATATATATATATCAATATAGTACTTATATAATATATATATATATATAAGATAATATTATATATATTATATATATATATACTATATAATATATAAATTATTACTTTATAATAAATAGTTCAAAGTAAAATAATATACTTAATATATATACATTTCAATTAATAGATTAATTATTAATATATTACTATATACTATGATATATCATTATATATATATATATACTATACTCATATACTATGTGTGTGTTTGCGGTTTAATATAGTATATTATAATATACTAGTATCATATATATATATATATATACTATATATTACTATAATATATATATATAACCTATATAATATATATATATATATATATATTTCAGTATATATACTATATCTTACTAATATTGTATTAAGTAGATATATATATATGATATATCCTAGTAATCTTAATATAATTGATCATTTATAATAATGGAGAGAAAGAACTTGACTTGATCACACACTGCCCTGAGGAATCCCACATCCACTTCAAATATTTTCAGACATACATTTTTCCACACATTACTTATAAACTGAATTACCAATTAGTACCAATATTACAATTTCAAGTAATAAATTGGAGGTATTGCCCCTCAAAACCAATAATATGAGTGTAATTTTAACAGATAATTAACTCAAAATCCAAGTCTTATCAATAAAAGTCCTTCTGTAGTTATGAATATCCTTACAACTCATCCTTATATTAAGGTTATTACCTATATAAATATCTCCCTCCTCAAATTGACTTAGCACTAGCCTAAGGTTAGTAATTAAGCCTAAATCTTCTGAAACTTTCCTATATTATATATTGAATACTTATATATCGATTTTGCTTATATTGATTTTAATTTAACTGATATCATTCTGCCATATTCTATAATAAGAGGACTAATATATCTAGTTTGAGAATCCATTCTATTTTACCTAAATTAACTACTTATATCAAATAAAGCAACTATTACAGATAGCTATTTGATTAATAGTAAGGACTTGGGATCTTGTAAGCAGTTTATAATTAGTTATATATCATAAATGTATATAGGTATTAGTGTATAAGCAGACAATCTCCAATTCGTCAGGATAAATCATGTACCTCTTCATTCCATAACTATTAATTATTAAATAATTGTAAATATATAACCTTTACTATTCTATATAATATACGTTTATTCAGATTTATAGCTCATCATGTACTGCAGAAAAGGTATATAATAATAATCACATTATATACTCTTCCACAGCCTGCATGAATTTCTTCTTTCATATAGACTGTGCCAAAAGCTAACAATTCAAACTCACTTCCTCATAAGTAAAAGGGTAATATAATATATATACTATAACTCATAATTATTAAATATCAAAATAATTTGATTCATTTTTATGTAATATAAATAATATTCTAGTGTGAGTATTTCTATCTCACCATTATATACTTATTTCCTCAAATTTATAATAATTGCTCATATCACTATTTATCATACTGCCTTTTATATGTTCTTGTCTTCCATACAAATTATTTTATATAATATCCTTCAGATTCATTGCCTATAATAGATATACCTATTAATGAATTACTATTGCGAACAATTTTTTTAATGAAATAAATAGTTAGACTTGAGTAGCAATATCATATGCCTCAATTCCTGACTATATAAAATTATTATATTCATATCAGTTTAGAGTCCATAGTTATTTAAGCATGACCATCTTTTGCTTCTTGAGTAATGATTGACTGCATCATTGGTTCTCTCTATTGGCATCTAAATAGTTCGATTGTCGGACTTACATCTAAGATCTCAATTGGCGTCTTTTTCTAATAATGAATAATGAATTTTGCCATTTCAGCACTAATCATTATCTATATACTCCGTGATAAACATAAATAGACTATTTTAGCAATCTTGTATCTACATTAACAAGTGTGTTCCATTGTGTGGACCACAGTTTACCCCATCTCTAGTTCTAAGTTCATATATTGATAGTTGTATCTCCTTTGATTCTATAACTCATCTTTCGTATGACCCGGGACACGAGTATTCTATTTTCCTCTTCTATTCTTTTATGTTAAAGTAGCTTCAATGATCAGATTACCCCTCATAGGTTATAGTACAACGTAATAAAGAAACTAACCTTCGATTTTTATTAAAAAAACTCCATTGCACACCTTCTATTCTTATCTTTTTTTTAACTCTATGTTCTTTTTATTACCATTGTAAGCATTGCATGATACTCCATCAGCTCCTGGCTGCTCCCTCTCCTTTTACAGATGATAGGACGATGGAGCAGCCAAGAAAATACATAATAACAATTAATATATAATTGAAATACACATTATATAAACATATATATATACCATCAATATAACCAAATTCACATAAAGAAATATAACACTAACAAAATATAAAATAAATGAAAGGACAATTGAGAATATCTTTAGCCCTATGACACATTATTGTATCCACGCTGCAGAACAGTACTCACAAAAATTCTTTTATGCCTAACGGCTTAAATCTCATATAATCTCCAGGTAAGGCGCGTCTGACAGAATTACGCGGATCTATATGAAGACTTAAACGGTTAGATACATTATGCCAACCTATTTTAGCGCGTAGATATACAAGAAGAATAGAGAGAGACTCACTACCAGAGATGGGCTGTGAGAAGGAATAAATTTTCCCAATCCGAGGTTGTGACTTAAATATTATACTGCTAATGTCACCCTTATGGAATCGAACTTATTATTAAAGGTTACTCCCGTACACGTGTAGTCTAATCCGTCATTCTCTCCTAATATACCTGTATCTAATCATCAGATTTTCGAAGTGTTTCTTGCAACAAGGGCAACTCTGCTAGTGTGTACACGCAGGTGCGACGACTGTAGATCAAATCTTGCAGATTTTATAGGCCCATCTCGTTGGAGGGTGAATGTTCTTGTCTAATCCTTTCTTTAATCAAAGGAGGAGGATCTTTCTCAAAATATCTCTGTCGAGCTCCGTGCATCTCTAGAGTTGGTTGTAATAAGCCTATAGAAAAAGACATATATAGAATAGGACATCCTATAGCGTCACGACGCAGAGAAAATAGAGTGACTCTTCGAAGAGGGAAGAAGCTAGAAGAGTATGGAACATCTCTCTCTAATGGCTCTTCAGTTCCATACCTTCTCACCACTCTTCTCAATAATTGAGGGCTGGACTCACTCGAGGTACTCACACTACTTCAAATGTGCCGAACAGTATTCCATGAGGGGCAGACTAACAGAACTCTCTGTATAACTGAGAGTATCTGAGCTATGACAAGCGCGCGTGAGAGGTGAAAAAATTCACCGCAATCTGAGACAACGAACAATAGTCCCAGCGTTTTTTTGTTAGTGTGGCCACATATATATCCATGAACCGAAAATTTGAATTGTTAGGTGCTCCAAAGATTTGGAGCAGAATTCTTGCTTGATTTAAGTGTGAGTCTAGTGAAATTGTTTATGTTTGATGTACGGCTTGGTCGTTAATTAATGAAAGCGAAGCGTATGAAGGTCCATTCGAATACTCGGCTGATTAGAGATTGGATCAGGTGACAGCTGATAGTATTTTTTACGAGAGGAGAGTACTATGAGCCAAAGAATGGAGTTTTCTCAAATGGAGAATTATAAACCTGATCATAAAGATTACGGTAACCCACTGCATAATATTCGTCCCAAATCGAGGCTTGATAAGAAACGTCGAATCGAGAAAGCTTGCTCGTCGACAGAGCAGTATAACTGCCCAATAAGATACAATACGTTGTGGGCAGGAGCACCATATAAGATAGTTATGTTTGGATAATGTGGAGAGAAAGTAGAAATGTCATCAGTGAGACCATCAAGACTACCACAGTGTTGTACAAACGAGTTACTTATGTTACAAGATGTAAATCAAAGAAGATACCTGTGCATGTAAAGATTATAGTAAAGACAAAAAAAGTTCTGAGTGTCACCGCTTGGCAATGGTGGATTCTTACTCTTTCCCTATTTTAGAAGATTATATAATCTTATAGTTAAAAGGTAAATTATAAATAGAATCAAAATGTATTATCACACAATACGATAACAATACCTGCTTATACTCAATCTATATATCAGAGGTAAGAATGATATTTTTTGTTCGTTCACAGATATACTACAATACAAAGTATTCTATGTACATTAACAAGTGTTTGTCTCATTTAATAGATGATTTCTCACATTCTCTAGGTCCTCCATTGTCCTTAAGTCATGACTGACCTGTCTTCTAAATAGACCTTGCTTTTCCGTTTTAACTGTGCCTCTATCTCTCGACAACCGACATATTTCTCTTGAGCGAAAAACTCATTCCTATACTATTCACATCTAACTCCTGCGGTCTACTCTCTGGTAGCAGCATTCTTCTTCATCTCCAGCGATCCTCGGCGTGTAATATACATTCTTCCTCACTTCTTATATCATATACAACATACTGTTTCCTAACCTACACATCTCTGTACTTCTCACGAGCCTCATTAGCTGTGGGCACGAAGATTTAATAATTGACCTCTCTCCGAGTCGGACCTTCCAGAGGAAACCTTGTGTGCGTCAGAAACTACAATCCCGGTCCTCCAATTTTATTATACTATTCCAACTAGTAAATTACTCCTCGCATAATTATATGTGAATTGTTATATACCATGTAATATTTGTGATATATCTATCTCAAACTATGCTGAATATGCATATACCATTCTTACCTCTTATAGAGCATAAAGTCAACTCCTTCCTCCCTAAGGTGTTAGTAAAATAATATACCATATATCTTTATCTTTCACTATCCACTTAAATTATTAAATTTTCTATACTAGAGTAATTATAAAAATAACTATATCACTATATTATTACCTCAATCAAATTAATTTGCTTATCAACAAAAATCAAATCTTATTCCTCTAAAAGTGATAATTTCTCGACCATATCCTAAATCAACTTAATCATTTGTGGCCTCAAATGATATATTATATTTAAAATTTCCTAGCTCCTATTCCAATGCTTCTTAGTACATCTATATATATATATTGGGTACGTAAACATGATACTGACTTTTCCATGGAAGATTTTCTAATTAACTAATGTAAGCAAGATTTATATAAATGATATCAAACCTAACACTTCAGCTATTTAACAGTTCTCATCGATTACAATTATCTGATTTAACATAATCATAATAATATCTAAATAAATTGAATATAGTACTTATCATTTTGCGCACAAAGTTACTTACACGCCCCACCACAGGAAAGGACGTCGGCACTCAAAAAAACAATTCACAGATCAGATCTCATATTAAGAGTACATATAATATGGTCTAAAAATGTTAAATCAAGAAATATGATATGATGTTCTGTTTTTATTATTTATATATTCCTAGATTTCTAATGTTGACAACGAGTGGTACTCATGAGAGACTTTATAAGTTGTAGGACAGAAATTCTAAAGAATTCATTGTTTGCTTCTTCAATGTCAGAAGTCTAGTCGTGTAGGAATATACAAAGAAGAAAGAATCATATACATTTGTACGCCCCCCAACAACTCTATAGGATATCTCAATACACTAATCTTGCTCATTGGGATGTAATACATAGAATGTTATGAGCTTGGAGATTTTCTTTTTAACTCCTCCTTGATTACCAATTCTGTCGACACGAGTAAGGCCCCTCTGTGTTGGTGATCCCCGGCGCCGGAGAGAGTCGCTCATATGGTAACTCGTCTATTTGTAATATTTATAGCTTTTCGAACGTTTACCAGTATTACCAAATGGATTGATATGTTGAAAATAAAAAAAATTTAAAGATTTTACTTTATATTGCCCAAAGGGTTAAACATAGGCCTCAGCCGACAGCGTCTACCCCACCCATCCACTCACACGCCCTAACTCCATCACCGCTCCGTCTTCTGCCGCGTCACGCTGCAAATAGCAGTACCACGCACAGGACCCCACACTACCACGACCTCGAGCACAGCGCGAGGCCAGAGTCCACATAGTATATATAATATAGCTAATAATAATATATTTATATATAATCATTCTCGATATATATATATATATAACTACTATATAATATATATATATATTATTATACTATATATATATAATGACTACGAAACAAAAAAAAGCTATATAATGAACTAAAGTGCATCATGTTATCCGATAAAATCTTTTATCAAAAATGGGTATCGCGATACAATTAAAGACATTTTTTTTCAATGAAGCATCTTCAACCGGCGAGCCACTACAACGTAGTGAAAAACTATCACATTACTGTTATAATATATTAAGGTAATTAATAAAATTGTGAATACAAACAAATATTTACACATCTCATTACTCTTTAAAGTCATTAATAATAAAAAATTGTATTAAATTTGTAAGAAAAAATAAAGAAAAAAATTTCCAGGTTGGAATTATCCGCCATCATTTCCTTTGTTTACAATTTTGGTAAGAATAGAAATTTTTCGGTAAGCACGGGAAATAGCACCCTTACAGAATCTAGGAAAATTCATAATGTTACGTTAATATTCTCAAAGATTTTCTTTAAATTTACAAAAGACACGGTTTTTTTGAGGACGTTCTTATTTTTCGTAAGAATTCGTAAGAATATTGCCAAACAGAAAACGGCTTTATTATGTAGCAAGTTTCATTTACTGATAACAGTGTTAAAGTTCTCACTATTGCTGTTGAATATGACACACTGTAACAAGTTTCTTAAAGTGTTTTAATAAATTACAGGCTTGGAGTATCACTTTTAGTTCAATCAATAGGTTTTCAGAATTCAAATATCGGGCATCCTGTACTGCCTCTCCTCCAGCAGGCAATACTAAGCCGTGTTCGTTTGCATTCGTGCCTAAACAAAATGCTCAAGTTTTGCGTTCACTTTCTTGACCTTACGCGCATAAAAATTCGTAAAAATGCTCACTTAAACGTAAAAAATGTCTCCCTAATTGCTGTTGTAACTATCACGAATAAAATACTTATGTATAAAAATAGCAACCTTACAGGAATAAAGAAATTCCTTACGGTTGATGAGCATTTTTTTACGATTTTGCGCTAAGGTTGACCAAAACGAATGAGGGATTAACAATTTTTTAACTACAAAAGCATTTTCGGAGTAAACGTTTATATTATAAATATAAGATTTCTGAATTGTATCATTGAAGTAGAATATTAGTTATTAACAAAATTGATAAGTGTTTATTGATCATACTAATTACACTACTGTTGTAGTAATTTATACCTATACTCTGTCTAATATATAACAATTAGTGTTAATATTAGTAATTTTGTAGATTAATTTAATTTAGATAGTCACTATAACACCTACTTAGTGACTTCAGTGGTATACGTAATCTAAATGTCAGTTAGCGCCCCCTACCTAATATAATATGACTGATCTTATTCTTGTGCGCTACCTCTTTAGTACTATACATGGAGATAGTATATATATATATATATATATGATGGGTAATAGTTATTTCTTAATTAAACTATATTTCATTTTAAAATAGCCACATATACGGATAAGTTCATATCTACAACAGTGTATTAATTCTATATATGCATAAGAGATATTAAAAATACAAAATGTATTAGCATTACAAAAAATCCACCAGAATGAAGATATCTAACAATTGATGTAAGAAAATAACTGGTCTTTTCTTTATATATATAGGTAATTATATATATATATATATTATAATATGATATCATATATTATTATATAATTATATATATATAATATACTATATATATATATTATAATAATATATAATATATATATATAATATTATATCATATACTTATTATATATATACTACATTTTCAATTAATATATTATATATATAATTATATTATTATATACATATATTATATAATATATTTATATATATATAATATATATTTAATAACTATATTACTTTTTAATATAGGGTATCTATTACATATCTGAATAATCAATAATTTGACTGATATTGATTTGCCTCGAGTCCTCTGAGCAATAGGTCTTCTGTGAACCGACAACATCTTTTACAAATAGTGAGTACATCTGCTTACTCAAAGCTCAGGCAGAGATAGAGAGCAAACGACTAAGCTTATGTAGCTGTCTATTTAAGGTCAATTAACTTCAAACAGAGTACTCACCTCTGATCAGTCAATTAGCTTACTTTATCACATTAGTGAACCCAATTCTAAACAATAGTCTATCCTTAAGTATGGATACAGTGGAGATGGTGAATGCGCCACAGCTAAGCGTCATACACTATAATCCTGCCATCAACAACTTCCCCTTAATTATTATGTTCAGAACTATATGCTTAAATTCTTCCCAAGTCCATAGTTCGCCGAGCCGATTACATGCTCTAATTACACTTAAGCACAGCTCATCCAAATCATACTTAATCACTTTCAAGTAATAATTAGGTATATTTAAACACAAAATTATATATCACTTTTTATTATTAGTGTATTTTTAATTATTTATAAGATAGATCTTCTCAGCAGATGTATGAAGTACTACTGGTGGTGTTACATGAAAATATTTATGAAAGCTGTACCAGCACGTCTATATGAGTAAGAACTAAATAGACACACATATTATTTTGCAAATCATAACAAAATATTTATAGC
>JABUQX010035296.1:0-22500 GCA_015478945.1 Trachelipus rathkii
AAAAAAAAGATTACTATTCATCTTTATTCAATAGGCAAGAGAGTATTCCGATATATGGCAGACATATATGTATTTATTATAGATGTCTCACTCACTCTCGATAAGCGCTGGGTTCTCTTAGCCTGAAATTGGCCAGGGGCGAGCTTATGGTGGCATCAAGATCGGACCATCGATGGTTACATAGTGAAGAGAGGAAGACAGAATACATCACAGGTATATAATCGTCAGATTAGACTAGCGTGGTTAGATAGGAGACCCTCGGATAAAGATTCCGTGTCTCTATCCGGATTTTACAGACTCCTCGGCCTACACGGCGCATCCAATTTTAGTGCGCAGACAAGCTCTGGCAAGAGGCGTATGACACAAATCTCATAAGACGGTAGAGGGAAATAAACCAGTACACTCATTTATCCACTCTTCATGAAGATTATTGGCGGTGTATCACTGAGATGCGCTAGAATGTTCGTCTCTTCGCTAAGTCAATCATGCGATGGTAAACCTAAGTTTATTAGTAGTTAGTAGGTTCAAGACTATGATTAACTTAAATTACTTGCATCTTATTAATTAGCGTAGGAGTCGTAGTGGAGAAACTAAATTATTTAGTCGCTTAGGCCTTATACAAGTAAATTAAGTTAATGTACTTCACCGGAGATCACGCTCATTATGACATTAGTATTAGTATACCTTTTTGAGAGAATAATAAGGGTTAAATGAAATAATTTTTTCGAAGTATTACCTCCAATACAGATTCTCATGTTGTGCTCCCAACAACCCCTAAACCACCTATTACTTAGTGAGTAGAACTTAACTTTAGATTATTAATTATAATAAAGGATTAATAGAGTCTATATTCACAGGTATGATAAGGAGAAGTGAACATAAGGAAAATAGCTAGAAAACAGTTTGCATACTGGATAGCCTTAACTAGGTTCACAAGATCGTGACTATACGGACAGACTGATTATTTCTCTTGGCAGGAACAATATTTTCTCTATTATGAATACGATATAGATAGAGTTAATTATACTGCTAATCGTTTCACACAAGAGTTCCCCGCATAGAAGGTCAATTGGAAAAGGAGCAATTTACACTCAGAGAGTGATACCAGCGAAGTTCTGTATGCGCAAAAAATACTAGGGGATATTCATGCTAAGAGGAAACAGCGCAGATTACTCCACTTGGAGAGACGCAAATAGCACAATATTGGATAGATTAAACTATCTCTTTGGTTCAATGAACGTAAACGACATGATAAAGAAACTGTTCACTAGTATATTCCGCGGGTCAGAAGAAAATGCGCTTGCGGATAACGAGGGTTTTCTCGGATGTTGACGTTGAGCTTCACTATCACGATACATAAGGCCTCAGGGGTCCAGGGAAGTTTAAGGTTCGCACAACACGGCAATGTTCGGATTCGCTATTGTCACAACAATAAAGTCATTACATTAAACAAGAGCCAATTGTTCTCCGGCAGCCATCATATGTCTTTTGCATTGTCCTGCTTTAGCACCAACAGAGAAATTAATCTTGAGAAATGAGTTAAGGTTATTTGATCTCTTCGTTGAGAGGCATTAAATCTGAGAGATAACATTTGGCGTCTTATGGGCTGGGAGCTAAGAAGTGTGCGGAATATTCAATCAAATGAAGCACTGGATTTATTTCGAGAGTCTGGACGGGTATAGTTAAAGACACAGGGCGTAGAGGACTTGTTGCTCTCTCTTTTAAGGGAACACATTGGGGAGGACACTATACAACGATATCCCTTAATTATCATAGTTCCCATCATGTTCTAACTCGCAAACCTACGCATAGGTTGAACACACAAGTGTATTCAGTATTGTTGTTGGGTTATACGGCTAGTTACCAGCTTTGTCACCGAATTGACAAATTTGGCAAGCATTAGAAACTTTACTCATTGACAGGAAATACCGCCACATCTGAGAACGAAGCGGCTCTTTCAGTTTGGCATTAGCGGCATACGTAAGTCGTGCATTCAGTACCATGGACTATGATATTGCTCGCGCTTGGAAATACTCTGGAGCGGATGTTTTAGAGCCAAGTTGTAAAATGGCTCTCTCAATCTCAAGACCTTGGAATATCCGTCAACAGGTGCTCCTCGCAGCACCATATCAATCATATATGATTTGGAAATGGTATATGGAGTGCCATTTTGGAAGGTGAAGGAAGAAAAGTCCCGAAGACGTGTTAACAAAGTTAACTGAATTATCGCCACAGCAACTTCTGGGACTTTGATCTGAATATACGCTGTACGGAGTTTTTTTGGTAGTGGTCAGCTAAGCACGCGTTGCGAGGCCAACGCATCTTACAGCACAAATCACGCACGGAGATTCTGGAGAAGATATCCTTAATAACTCCCTCTTTTGGACTTTTATAAACTTCTTCTTTGGTAATTAGCGGGTTTTCCTACTATGAAATATCACAACTCCTGCTTATGCATTTGACATAATTTCTACATCGCTTTCCACATGGGCTACTTTCATTAACAATTCGATGAGATTTAATCAAAGAAAAGACAGTATCATTTTATAGTTTTTTACGCACTTAGCAAGGCATAAGAAGAAGACTTACGAAATTTGGTAGCATAAAATTTGGTTAAGGACAAGCAAACGTGAGGTAGTTGAAGAACTAAAACGATCTGTTCGTCTGCCCGAAGTCCTTAAAGGAGACTGAACCTTTCTTTCCGTCGACGACAAAAGGCTTTTTGATGATGACTACCTGTGCGCCGCTAATCCATGCAACCACCCAGTACATTGTGTACGAATCACAGTCTTCTTTCAGTACGCTTGCTGGCTAAGAGACTACAACTGACTTGGCTAACGCGAAGTACTATGGAAGACGACAGGTTAAAGCTGGCTATGATGAGTATACACAGAAAAATTCTTGTTAGTCTTGATCCAATTATGATTATTTTATTCAACACAGTGTGGCCGCTTACATTGCAGAAGAATACGCCATAGGAAAACTTCCAAAGATTGATTGATGATCCTCCTAATCTACTTTTACAACTTTTAAAGAAATAATTCAGGCTCGCGAGGATTATCGAGAAATGCTGGAAAATTATTTCGGTTTTTGCTCTGCGGCATCCTTCCTCGAGGAATATCAAAGTTTTTGTCTCGCAATAAAAAGTACAGATAAAGTTTTTTGTTAAAGACAAATTAATCTCTACGAATATGCTTTTATAAGAAATGAAACTGATATGGAAGTGGGTCATATTTATTTTATGAATATATATATAATATATATATAATATCCTATATGAATAATAGTATATGAATAAATATATATAATATAATATACTAAATATAATTAATGCTTATATATTATATAAGATATATCTATAATATATATCAACTATAAATAACGATGATATTTTTAGTTATAACATAATATATACTATAATATGTAAAGCACGATCACACTAAGACGCATAATACAGCTATAAGATATTTATTTGTTAATAATGTACTGTACATTTGAATTATATTTATATTTGGTATGGTAATTAATTGGTATATGGAAGGAGTTCAACGTCGCGTGCGTATTGGGTGAGCGAGCTTTGAGACACGGTCAGATCTAACTACCGTATACCTTAGCCAATGATTGCACTCATCCATATTACTCGACATAGTTCTTCAACTCTAGCTGGTGAGAACGCTCGCAGTCTAAACAAGTCATGTCATTGTGCTTGCGAATGATCGTGAATTGTTCTCTGTAACATGTGTGTATTTATCGTGTCGAGTTGTAAATGTTTTATTGTTTTTTCTTATGTGATATTGTATTAAAAGTTTTTTCATTATCTTTTCGTCATTCTGAATATTGCTTGAATTATTCATTATTATCGAATTCATTCTTACCTGCTTTGTTAATATTTATTAATATTTAACTAATAATTAATAATTTTGATGGATATTTTTTTTAAATAAAAGAGCAAAAAAAACAATTTTCTCTTTTATTTTACAAAATAATATATTTCTTTATTAATTTACAGTGCTTTATATTATTTAGAGTTAATATCGTAGCTTTTTGAATAGTTTACCCCATAATTGTACTGCTCAAATAACTGGTTTTAAAGGGCAAATAGTTGGGCAAGGTAGCTTTTACTATTATTTGTCAATGGTGATTAGATGATAAAATTTCACAAACTAATCTATTCTAAACATTGGTACCATTCTAAACATTAACACCATTCTTAATACCAAGTCTTTAGATTTAAGTAATTTAAAAAAAAAAACAATAGTTCCAAACTGAATGCCTTCACCATTAAAGTTATTTATATAGTACAGTTATACGAATAAATCTATTCCAAGGCTTACTTAAAGCAAAATTAGCTCTAAATAATTTTAAAAAAAAACAATTTAAAATAGTAAAAAAATAATAATATATTTTAAAAACAAGAAACAAACAGAAAAACACAAAGAAACGATAAAAACACAACGTTTTATTATTATTAATTATTATATATATATATATATATAAAAATATAGGCTATATTATAATAATAATCCAATAATAATATACTAAAATATATATATATAATATATATAGCTCATATATATATACTTAATATGATATTATATATATTAATAGAACATTTATAAATATACTTAAAAATATATAATTCATAAAAAATGTAAAAATTATCATAAAAATATAATAATGTATTAATATATATATATGATAAATACCTATATAAGTTATATATATAATATATATAATAAAGTTATCATAAGTATATATATAATAAATAATATATGAATATATATATATAATATAATATATATATAGGATAATAATATAGGTATATAATATATAATTATATATATAATATATATATATATATAAATATATAAATACATAAATATATAAATAATATAATAAATAATAAATAGTATATAATATATATAGTATATAATATATAATATAATATATAATATAAGAAATAATCAAGAAGAGGAATTATATATATATATATGACTAAATATATAGATAAATATAAATATAAAACAATAACCTACGCTCATACGTATCACTATATCTAAAAGAATATTACATAACAAACATAACATTAACACGCCGACTATTATTATATAAGCTATCAATACCCTCCAACACACCGACATATATATAGTATTCCAGCTAAGTATATATAACTACTCAATGATATAACGAATACATAAATAATATATATACGTATATATATACTAATATATCATATTAGAAAATTAAATATATATAATAATCAATACAATTAATATTATATTTATATATTACTAAATATATCATAAACTAGCAATATATATATATAATATATATATATTAACCTTATATAATGAATAGATATCGGTATAGATATATATATAATATATTATATATAGACAATATAAGTAAACAAATAAATTATTGATTTATCTATATAATATATCTATATATACTAATATATATATATATATAGATATATACGATACTATAATAATACTAATTCGCGAATATTATAAAAATATATATAAATATATATATATATATATATAAATAATATAATATATATGAATATTATAATATACTATATATAATATATATATATAGGTATATATTATATATATATTAATAATATATATATATATATAATATATACTTTCCATTGAGCCACAATAGCGGCTCTAGTCTTAATATATGTAGTTTTAACTATGCCCAAAGCCCAAAATTTGAAAAGGTTATTTGGTTAAGCTCAAAATCTAGCTTATAAGCTAGCTTATAATAATATATCCCAAAGAATACCAAACTACCTTCATACCATTTCCTATGCTTTGCAAGCGTTTGCAAACGCAACGACTATTTTTAAAATTAATGTGAATAAAATTATTGATCATCAGTTAACATCCTTTTTCACGCTTAATGTAACCTTTACAGGATCCTATGTTTGGGCAGGGTTTAAAAATTGCTTTCTATCAATGGCTTCTTCAGTCCAAGGGTTTCTATTTCTCAGTCATCACATCCTACTTACACTAAACTAGCTACTCTCTTTCTCTCTTCTCTCTCTCTCTCTCTTCTCTCTATATTATATATATATATATATATATATATATATATATATATATAATATATATATATATATATAATATAATATATATTTATATATATATATATATATATATAGATATATATATATATAAATAGTATATATATATATATATATATTATATATATATATATATGGTTTATAAGACTCGCGTTCGAAAAGAATTTTTGAGAGAAAACTTATTGCTAATAAATTGAGCAAGGTTCTCACTTCATGGCGTGAAAAGCCTAGAGCAAGCTTTGTCAACCTCGTTGGAAACAATTTTTATCATTTTCATTGGTCATCGAGTGAAGAATCTGCACGCTTTACTATTCCTTTTTCCACCTTTTTTTTACCTATTTCCTTCTACTTTATTCATCTACTCTATTTACATTCATTCACTTATAATGCTCTTTACTAACCTATATCCAATTATTATTATTAATTTGGTGGATCAATTATTATTGTGTAGTGTTAATATTCAAGTTTATATTGTTTAAATTCTCTGCAGTTAGATAATAATATGTGAGTGTAGATGTTATAAATGATTTATGAATACTGTAATATGATTATTTTGCTTTGTGTAAATTATTAGTGTATTTTAGTCTATATTAAAACCTCCTTTGCTATATAGTATTAAATAATAATTATATATTTCATTTTAAATATTAAATTAGATATCTATTGTAAATAATAGATAGGAGTAAGGTTTTCATTGTGAGTGAGGATATATTATTATTGATTTACTCTCTATATTAATTATTATTATTAGTTAAATATAATAAAATTAACATCATATATTTTATTAATTTATTATATTATTATATTTTAATATATTATTTTATTTTATTTATATATTTATATTATATTTATATATTTATTAATTTATATTATTATTGAGCAATAGTTAATTTTAATCTAATTTATTATATTATTATTATTTATATAATATATTTATATTTATATATTTTTATAATTTTACTTTATTTATTTATATATATATATTATTTATTATACTACATATTATTATTATCATACTTTATTACTACTAATGGACACTTTATTATTATTGTTACTTGTTATTTGTTACATTAGTGTGAGTGTTTAATTATATTATATACTTCATAAATATATTTATATATATTGCATAATATTATATATATATTATTAATTGATATATTATTATTATTATTATTATAATATTATTTTTATCTTTTATTTTCATTTATTTTCAATATAATATAATATTTTTAATTACCATTAATTAATCATTAATATCCATTATTCATTTGATATTATTAATATTTTATTTTATCCTTCTTATTAGTGATAATATTGATTATAATTATCTAAAATAATTATTAATATATTATTTAATACATAAATATTTATATATTCAGTCTAAATATTGTGTAAATGATTGATCATTTATTATTTTTAATATAATTTATTATACATTATAATCTACTATTATATATTTGATACAATATATAATCATTAAAAATATAAAAGTATATATCTATTATATAAGAATGTCGTATTTATTCATATTATAAATTTTATAATTCTATTACATCATTTTATTATTATTACTAGTTTTGTTTCTTTTGTGTTATTTAATTACTCTTTTAATTTATTTTATTATTTTAATTTTATTTTTCTCTTTTTGTTTTTTTTGTGTGTTATATACTTTTTCTCTCTTTTTTTCTGCTTTTTTTTTAATATATATTCTTATTTTATATTACTACATCTCACTCTTATTTTATTTTTTCTTCATACTCATCATCATTATATATACCCACAATTACCCATCCTCTCACATCCTGGTTGTCTCAAGAGGAATACGCTTTCTTCTGAGAGTGAGTCATCTTTCTTTATATATATATATATAGATCGTGTCTCTTTTAAAATCTCACAGAGAGATATAGGACACAGATAAGGTTATACCGTATATATCATAAATGTGAAAATCGGTGTGTGGAGATAGTGATTTCATTTTGTCTTATTACATTAACACATGAACTTATGTATTAAGAGTCTTTCATTTAATCTTGAGATGAGAAGGTCATATGCTGGTCTCTCTTATTTTTTAATGTATGATTTTTCTCGATTATACACATATAATTTTCAGATTGATTTTAGTTTTTTCTATACTTATTCCGAAAGTGATAATTTATTTGACTCAAGACTTGAAGAATCAATTATAGGAAGAGCTTAATCTCAATATTGTGCATATATACTCTTTTAGCCATATATATTTGTGTATTTGGTGTTTCTAGATTCTCTGAATGTTTAATGTACCACGAACGGTTTTCAAAGGAGAGGACAAATTTAGCTTTTTCACAGATCTACACTCTATAGTATCTAATGCTAAAAAAGTATTACACACACACACTACACGTGTGCGCATTATCTATATGGTTTATATATTTCAACTTTATATTATATATATATAATATAATTTATAGTAATTAATATATAATTATATATATATAATATATATAATATTTATATATATATATAATATATATATATAATATATATAATAATATATATATATATATTATATATTATATATATAATATTAATATAATATAATATATAATATATAGGCTGTATATATTATATATAATATATACCTATATATATTATATGATATATATTATTATATATATATAAATTATATATATATTATATATATATATATATATATTATATATATATATATATTATATTATATATATATATTAATATATATATTAATATATAATATATATATATATATATTATATATTATATATATATATATATATATATAATATATATAATATATAATATTAATATATATATATTAATATATATATATTCATATAATGTAAGCGAATGAAATAGTGAAGAGTGGTGGTATATATATATATATATAAGATGGGGAGGTGGTTTTTTAACATTATTATATTATATATATTATTATAATATAATTTATATAAAATATATATTTTAATATTATTATATATATATATTAATATATAATAATATATATATAATATAATATATATATAATATATATTAATAATATATATATATTATATTAATATATTATTATATATAATATAATATATTAATATATATAATATATATATAATAATAATTTTATAATATATATATAATATATATATATATATATATATATTCATGTATATAGCTAGATAATACGAGTGGTGAAATAATTTTATAGTATATGGTAGGGAGTTTTAGCGAAATTTCACCATTTATTTAATATATTATAATATAATTAATATATATATAATATATTATATATATATATATATATATATATATATAATATTATTTAAATATATTTTATTTAATATTATATTTATATTAATATATTTATAAATATATATTATAATATATATATATATATATATATTATGTTTATATATATATAATATATAATATAATATATCAAGTAGCGAATCGTGTGAAAATAGATTGGTGGATAGGTTAGCGTTATAATTTTCACTAATTTATATATATTTATTATAAATATATATATTATATATTATTAGTATATAAATATATATATAATATTAATTGATAATATATTAATATATATATATATATATATATATTAATATATATATTATAATATTAATATTATATTAATATATATTATTTTCAGGTGGATTATGTCTATTATGTTCTCCTATTACTTTATATTCTTTAGCTTTTCATTATATGAGATTACTTCTCGTCTGCACATTACTTAATCATCTATCCACACTCCATATAATGCCATAATATTAGGACTCTGATACCCTATTACATTCATTCAACTCATTTCAATTCTGCTCCTTCTTTTAACCTTCTAGATTGCCTCATTCTGTCTTAATCTTTTAACCGGATTAACCATTCTACCGCTGTGAGTGAGATTATATTATGTAGAATTTTACCCTACGGGTGGGGTCTTCTCAACCTTGTGAATTTAATTCTTTATAAAAAACCAACTTTTACAAATCTCTCTACTAAGACACTTCTATTTTTCTCACTCACCTTAATCTCACTATTACTGACGGTTCATACTCATATCCATCTCTCTACTATTGTATAGTGACCAATATAAAAATACACATTCACTTTAGGCCTTAACATAAACTAAAAAAATATATAATTCATTGAAACTACCTCAATCTCTATATATCTCATACATATGGTTGCTAGGTATAAGGGGTACCTTCAAGTAATACGTGAGGTAGATTCTGTTTATACTTAGCGAGTAACTTTTTATTTCTCACCTCTTCTCAAGTTTACATTCACCAGGTATACAAGAATCTTCATTATAGCCGCCTCTATGTATATGGAGTAACTTGACCTTACTTCATATCTGGGGGAGTGAGTGAGGTGACTTACAGGTTATTCTACCTCACGGCTTTTGTGTGATAGGGGTCCGTAGTTCACTCAATAGTGGCTAAAAGCGACTTTATATAACTGTATTACCTTGATATCTTTCTTAGCTCAGCTTTACCTACTCTATTCTCATTTGCGTGCGCGTGATGTTATGGTGCTTTATCTCTCCTTTATAGGTATGCGAGAGTAAGTGGCGGTGCCCATTTAAGTTGCTCGTTTGGGACTCTTCCTACAACTCTTGGGTAGCACCTTACACACAAATTTAAACAGCCATATGAATATTGTTGCAAACGAGTATGAGTGTGCTGTGTGTCGTGTGGTCAATCCATAATTATATGAGTCTTTTGTGATATGTTATATTATTATATATAAGCAACTCCATAGAATCTAGTTATTCGAGCTGCAGGTGAATGGATAGCTTTGTTCAAGAACCTATACTATATAGTATTTACTATTTACTGTGGAATTCTCTTCTAATATACTTCTTAGTGTTTTACTATATACTCACAATTTAATCTACTCACACTCTATTATAGCCCGGGTCTCTTGTGATTAATTCACATTATATACATATATTGGTAATAATTTACGCGGTTAATTTTAGTTAAGTATTATCTACTATTTGAGATTTTAACTACACCCCTACTATCCTTTGAAATAAGGTGCATTGCTACCACTGTGAGTACGTAGTGTGAGTGAACATACTTATATAAAATATAAAAAAAAAAAAAAAAAAAGAAATAAATGAAATAGGGATGTTGATGCGTGTCGAAACTGTGATGAATTTATATATCGTTCGTTCTTCTTACAAAGTAAAATTGAAAAGATAAGGAATATATTTTAGGGAGTTGTGTAGCGTGAAGAAATAGGTAATAGGTAATTATTATTGTGAGGGATATAAGTTTCACATATTATAGTTAAATGTGTAGAGAAGGTAAAATGGTAGAAAATGAGAAAGATTGAGATATTTTTGCAGGATATATAAAACAATATAATTAGTATAATAAAATAACAGATGAAATGTAATCTCAAGTAGAATTGGAGGCGAAAGGTGTGAATTGAGAGGTGAATTTGGAGGTTGTTGTAACTAAAAAGTGAGTATTTGTGGAGGGGTAATATGTCCCGAGGATATGTTGTGAGAGGAGAGCTAATAATGCAATTACCCTTATATTATATATAGGAGTATAGTGGGATAACGGGTATAACTGTAGGAATAATACTCAGGGAATTTAGTTATTTATAGAGTGTTGTTAGTGAGGTGAATTAAATTATAATGTGCATTGGTATTCTCAATTTTAGTTTGAATAAGAGATTGCGTCGAGTGACTGAAGTGATTGGTGAAGAGATGAAGAACAAGGTGCGTCTAGAAGTTGTAGAGGATTAAGTGAGGATCTAAAATCTTTTACATAGAACAATTTATTTAGTGAGAGTAAAATAAGAAGGAGAATAAAATGATAATAAAATTTAGTTATTATTAGGTTTTTAATGTGATTTAGATATTTTGGTAGTTTATAAAAGTGATTAAATATGGGTAAAATGTGCTCTAATGGCAGATATGTTTGTGATATTTGGTTATTAATAGGGTATATAAGAAATAAAACTGTTAAACGTATTATTATAATTATATTATTATAATAACGATAGTTGAAGCGGTTGTGCAAGAATAATGTGATGTTGATTAAGTTGAGTATGTGGATTTACAAATTTAATAGCTAGGTAGTAAAGTAGCAAGGCATCTGTTATGTTTTTACCTCATTATGGTGATTATTATCTAAATTTACATTAATGGATGAGGTTATGTAGATGAAGCTAGACTGTTGTTGTGGCAATGAGTGAGTGAGAAAGTGTTGTTTAGAATAACAGATGAATAGAAAGAGAGTGATGGATGAGGTTGATATTAATATATATACTATTATAATAATATATATATACTGAGTCTGGAATAGATTTATGATTATTTTGTGTGAGAAGCGAATCTGAATAAAGTATTTTGAAGTAGAGATTTGAGTAAGATAGACGATTTTGTCAGGGTGTGTGATAAAAAGGATAGATAGGTATTTATGATCTATAAGTAACGTATATAAGTAGTAATAAGGCTTTAGGGTTTGTGTGAGTGAGTGACAGTCCTCGTGTGATGTGAATATGTTTGAGATGTGGGAGACAACTGTCAGGGTTATAGCGTCTATGATGTATATAATATTTATATATAAGGTGATAATGGTGGAATGAATAGAGGAACGTGATTGAATGCATGAATGTAATTAGAAAAAATTGACGAATGGAGTAGTGAGTAAAGTGGCTGGAGTATATATAAATTAGATCTTTTGGTAGTGGATGTAAGGGACTAGCTTGGGTCTTTACATGAGGGTGTTACCTGTGTTAATGTTAGTAGTGAAACTATGGTCTGGATAAAGAGGTATAGACTAATGTACAATGTGTTCAGAAGGAAAATCTTAGGGATAATCTTAAGGCTGTGAGAAGAATTGATAAAATGATAAATTGATAACTCGCAAGTTGGTGTAGTGGTGAAGAAAGAAGTATATGAGAAAATAAATAAGGGTACATTGAGATGGTTTTGGTCATGTTGAAAGGATGAATGATAATCTCGGTTGGTTAATGCGGATGTATATTGTTGAGTGTGCTGGAATCGACCGTGGCGTGGGAGAGTCGAAAAAACAGAAGGAAGTGGTATTCTGATAAATACGGCCTAAAGAAATGCCTGAACGGCGATATGTCCGATAGTTGTGCCAGAGGCCTAGAAGAACAGTGTGCATAATATGGTGAATGGCCATATGTGTTTGTGTCAGGGTCTATGATTTGTGGCCCACCTGGAATCAAGAGTGTGATATAACCCTACATTGACGAGATGCTCCAGTGAGGGTTGAGGGTCCGTTGCTGTCCCATGAAGCTCTAGGCTGGATTTATTGTCTGTGACTGTGAACGGAGACGAGTGTTCATACTTTACTAAAAGGTACTAAAGGAGGCGTTAGGCTGGGCTTTCTAAATTAACGAGGACATTGCGTCATATTTTTTAATTACTTTCTTGTTTCCCAACTGCATGTATCAGTCACACCTTACTTCCCGTTTTTTTTGTAGAGAAGGTAGGTGATGATATTGATATATAAATATATCATTATCCACTGCCATGATATAATATATTTATATATATTATTAAATAAATATTATAATATATATAAAATATTTAAATATAAAATTAATTTATTTATAATTAAATTTAGCTATAAATTTTATATATTTTATGTAGCTTGAAAGTCTTATATTCCTTACTTACGTTATTTTATTTGAATTGCTTAAAAATTTAATTCTCACAATTTCATAATAAAGTAATTTTGTTATCAATTATAGAATTCAGAATTTGAGTGTAGACATATATGCTCTTTCAATTGTCACATGAAGCAAACGAATGGACATTATTCAGTACTATATTATTATATGCCTATTCTATATCAATTTACAAAATAATTCGTTATTTAATTTATATATTTAATTCTACTCAAAAGCCCTTAGCTTAGCTATTCAACAAGTACGTACCATTGAAAGTTAAGATATTTAAAAAATATATTTAGCAATAATAAGCTTTAATATTTATCTATATCATAAAATGTCTGATTTATCCATTTAGTCTTACATTATTATCACATAATGTACTTAATTAATTAATATAAGTAGAGCTCTTCACTAGAATTATATTAATAATTTAATTTTTCAATTTCGATGTGTCAAGAATATTGTATTAAAATAATTTGATTAAAAACAGTTTATGTATCCCTTTCACTTATAAATGCAATAGTATGGGAAAATGAGGTGTTATAAAATTATTGCTTAGACGTTGTTTTCAACTTAGAAATATATTATATAGGTCGAAAAGTTACATAAAAATAAAGTATTATAAATTTGACTATAATACGAAAAAGGATCTTTGTTCCGATAAAAAATAGAGAGATTATTATTCACTTAGGAATGTTACGCTTTTCAGATTCTTTAGATTTAAGCTTTTTATATTTAATTAATTGTGACATATACACATAAGTATATATTTTTACAACCTCTATTCTTTATATATTGCCTGCCAGCTTGTATGGATTCTTACATTACCTTATTAATATTAGGTATTATGGCAAATGACTAAGAGTGAAATAGATTATATCGCTCGCATTACTGTTTCTATCTCTTCTTTAAAATAAAATATAACTTAAAGTTCTGTACGAAATTTTACTATAAACATTAACATTACATTATGATTCACAATTCAAAGTTTTATTAAATTTCTTATTATTATGATATTATATATTTATATAAATGTTGATAGGTCATAGGGAGTATAAGTCTTCTTACAAGACAAATTTTTAATACATTTGTATTACTACTGTGTTAGATTCCAGACAACTATGAAGATAATGGTTTAATTGTTATATATATTCATGATATTTTAATTTTGCTTAGATGAAGGAGATCGCAGTCAACAAAGACAGAACTGCTGCTTTAGATCGTTTCTGTACTTGATATATAATATATATATATATATATATATATATATATATATATATATATAATATATATTATTAATTATAATATTATATAATATTTAAAAATACTATTTATTCTAAGTCTTATTGAACATTTAAATTAAAGAAACTCTAACATGAACACGATACACTAGTCCTTAACTGAAAATGTCAAAATCATAATGTTTTTAATATATTTAATTATATTTATATTTTTCTCCACAAGCTACTCACTTAATTAATATATATAAAATAATTATTATATTTTTTATTAGATAAATTGAGAGGGTTAAGGATAATAATTAAATTTTTTAATTTTAATTTCTAAATTATTATTTCTATGATAGTTTTTCAATTTCAATTTCTATTTTCCTTGTTTCATTTAAATTTATTTACCCATATAATCACTCAATGATAATATACTATTTGCATTATTTCGACTATTTCTTATTCAATATATTATAATATATTAGCCTCTATTTATAATTTTTTATATTATACGTACATTTCGATAACATCAAGTTTACTATTATATACTAGTCTATGATGCCAATGATAGTATTATAAAATTTTATTCAATATAATAATAGTCACTTATTCAATGAGTATCGTTTACATATAATAAAATAAAAAAATGAGTTATTTCCTATATTTATACTTGATACTTTTCGTGTACTTTTTTATTATAATTTTTTTCACATTATTTTATAGAAGATAAAGTTTTTTTATTTTTTGTACGTTCTCTCAAAAATTACTCTATTTATAATGAGTTGCTTAATTACCATTGTTTTCTTTGATGAGTTTGTTGCTTTATTATAAATTGTTTCTACTAAAACTCACAAATAGTATCTAATATAAATTAGTGATAAAATAGTGAATTAAGAAAAAATTTATTTAAAATAAAAATTTGAGTGATCATTTGTTAAGAGAAAAAAGAGAGTATAATAGAGGAGAATGAGAGTAGAGAAGAGTAGCAGAAGTATCATGTATGGAGTGACTGAGAGAGAGTTTTATATAGAGATTTTAAATATTCATTATATATTTAGCTATAACACTTTTTAGCCTTTGGGATTTATAACTAATACTGGAATAAATAAATATTTATTATATACGAATTATATTATACCAATTATAACATGTGTATTATAAATTCTTATTGAATAAATTTCATTTAAGTCTTAAGTAAAATAGGAATACCGGAAAATATTAGTTATTATTTTATTTCTATTGTACTATGCATTGAAAAATATTTCATAAATTTTGAGGTACTATATGTTTATTTTTTTAATCTTTCCAACTTTTTTTTAAAAAGTATTTATTTTTTCACAGATTATTCATTTAAAAAATCAACAATATTGTCCATGAAGAATAATTTCAAAGTTTTGAGCGAAAATATTTCATAACTGTGTCATATTAATTTAAGATTTAAAAAAGTGAATTAATATTTAATTGCTAATTAGATTATTATAATATTTTAAATAATTAAGTATTTATAATCGTTTAAAAATTTTAATCATTCAACCTTATAATTTTAAGTTTTACGTACATTTTTGATTAATTTAAAAAATGGTTTGATCATAACTGCCAACAAAAGTATCTTATTTTTTTTATGCATTTATTTTTTTTATATTTTTCTATAATTAGCTAAATTATAACCAACCAACGCTCATTTTATTCACATTATAACAATTCCTATATATTAACTAACCATTTATACAACTATAAAAACAATCTAACATATTTAAATACCACTTACACAATCCTTTGCAAAGTCGAAGAATTTCGAGCAGTTGGGTTTTAAAAACTCTATCTATGTAATGTAATTTTTTTTCGTGAATTATAATACATTTTTTTTAACAATTTTACCCAGGTAATCTATATATAACCCTTTGAAAGTCTATAACTTCTTTATTAAAAATATTTAGTATTTCACAATTCTGTATAAAAAATTGTAAATCATTATTTAATTGTCATTTAGAAATTAAAATAAACAAGGAAATTCTACATCGTTTTGCTTAGAAATTAAATCGATATTGAAACTAAAATATTAGATAATAAGTGATAAGAATTATTTTTTTTAGGGTATTTAGTTCAAAAGATCTTGTATATGTTAAAAATAAAAGTAAATATATATATATATATATTATATATATATACATTATATATATATATTATTTATATATTAATATAAATTATTATATATATATATCATATTTATAATTATATTATATATATATATATATAATATATATATTATTAAATATTATATATATATATATAATATATTATATATATATAATATTAATATATATAATATATATATATTAATTAATAATATATATTAAATATATTTAATTAATAATATATATATATATTACGGTATTAATTATTAATATATATTTATATATTATATTAAATATATATATAATAATTAATATATATATATATATTTATTTTAAATAATATTATATATATATAATATATATATATCATTAATATTATATATATATAATTAATATATTATATATATATATAATATGATATAATAATATACATATATATATATATATAATATATATATATATATATATTTATATTATATTATATATATATATATATTATAATTTTAATTATTAATATATATATATATATATTTATAATAATTATATATTTTACTATATATATATTAATATATATATATATTATATATTATATATATAATATATATATAATTTATATATATATATATTAATATAGAAAAATAGAAGCTTATTGACTGTAAAATATATTTTGAGAGTTGTGCATTAAGATTACATTTCACTAATGAGTTATAAAATAACTAACTTATTAAAGTAAAAAAAAAAACATAAAATAATTTAAAAAAAGGTAAAAAATATCGAAAAATAGATAATTATATTATAAATTAAAGATAAATAATAAAAATATATTAAAATAAATAAATAAACTCTCTTCCCAGATCATCTTTGCTTCCTTAAAGCCTATTAAATTTAATACACTTTGGTGAAAAGTTAAAATTTAATTTCTTTTACTTTCATCATTTTATCATTTTCAAGTTAATCACCGTGAAGGTTTACGTTTAAATAACGAAAAAATTTAACTGAGGGATATATTTTTACGTCGCTGTATTAGTCCTTTTGTGAGTTAAGTTAGCTCAGCTTATCTATTTCCTACTTTTAATTTAATATATGTTTTAAAATTATAATATAATAAAGAATAAAGAGATGTCCTTAAGAGATGAAATAAAGAAATGAAACTAGAAATAAATGAAAATTGAATGAAAGTATTTTAAAATTTTATTTGGTGTGTATATTGAATCTGGAAAATTCTATTTCTACTTTAATATAAAATAAAAATGTTCGTATTTAACATTAGCGTAAGATTAAAGTAGATAATGTGAAAAGGTTATAGAAATGATAGTAGGAGATATGCCCTCTATTTGAGCAACATATCAATTATTAAATTTGGTAATAACTAAAAAATATATATCAAAAAAAGTAAGGAGAAAAGTTAATGCTTGAAGAAACTATATCAAAGATGAACAAATCTAAAAAGTTTCTATTTGCTAAGAGCAAGACGCTCTAATTACAGAGTTATTATTATATGACTATATATTTCGTAAATTCTATATTACTTTTATTACTGACTATGGTATCCTCTATATATATATTTATAATATTCTAAGTTATATACACTGTGGTTAATGTATAAGTAATATACATACTAAATACTTATAATAATATATATTATAATATATATATATAATATATTATATTATAATATATATATAATATAATATTATAAAATTGAAACGGTCCTACTTTTAAGTATTTCTTATTGAATTTTGCTCATTTTCAGTTTATGTAAAAGTTTTCATTAACTTTTTAAACGATGATGAACAGACTCTTTGTTTAATAATATTTCATTTTTTGGGAAGCATTAAATTAACGTATTTGCTCATTTTTCACGTTTTTTAGTCCTTAACGTATTGGGGTCCCTATTATAGGATGGAATATAAATCAAAACAGAAAGAAAAATATAACCCAAACTTAAGCCTAGCGCAACCTTTCAGGTGAAAGCATTAGCTTAATCTTAAAATGAGAAAAATTAATACAGCAGGAAAAATAGATCATTCCCATTCAAAAAAAAAAAAAAAAATAAAAAAAAAAATTTCTGTGACCTAGTTGAAAGTATCAATTGTAGCATATTCTCGTAACCAAATCAATATCAACATAAATTTTCAAACTGTTATAAGTATTAATAATAGGTAGAGTGATGGTTAGTTTAGAACTTTTAAAACGAATAATTATTAATAATACATATGATGTCTTAAATTGGTTTGTCGGTTATAACCAATAAAAATCAAAGTTTCTCTCTTAAGTCTTGAATGAGAGCAGAAAACTAACTAACTATATAAAATAAGATTTTATATCAAATAAATGGCAACTGCTCAAACTTTAAATAAGAACACGAAAAAATAGTAAAATTACACATTATTTATGAATGAAAATGCAGAATTTTAGGTGCATCAAAAAAAAAATGTGACAATAGTCATTTTTAATTTAATTAGGAATAAGAAAAATAACGATTTCATTTTATATTCGTGTACTTGTTTTTTTGAAAAATCTGTCAGATATTACTAAAGTGAATTTTTCTAAATGCTCTTTTGATTTAGCATAGAAATTCTCTTGCTAACGATAGAAATCTATTCATATCTTTTTGGCTATTTGATATGTTTCAAATTTAATTTCTTTATACAAAGAGATATGTGATAATGTTCATTCCTTCTTCAGATAAATTTTTTTTTCCTCATTTCGAAGGTTTTCTTTTTTTTCCGTTTTCTTAATATTTTCAGTTATTTAATTTTCTTCTTTGTGAGTAACATTTATTTCATATTCATTATCTTTTAAACTATTTTTTTTAATATTTTTTTCTAAACAGTAATTTTCAATGACCCGTGTGGGTTCGAATATGGACTGTTAAATTACTTTTTATTTTTTAGAAAAATTAAATTTGCGAAATATTTTTTTCTCTTCATTACTATTTTTTTTCAAGAGTCTATGCTGTGTGAATCAATTTTTTTCTACATGGAATTATTATTTTTATATTTTATGTTTATGTTTTTATATGTTTTTATTTTATTTTTAATTCATGTTTTTCGTTTATTTTTTTTTCTTCTTATATTTATTTATATATTATTTATATATATTTTATTTTTTTTTATATTACTTATATTATTGTATATATTTCCATTAATTATTAGCTGATATTTTTTATATATTCTTTTATTTTTATTTGTATATGACATATAATTTACTAATAAAAATAATTAATATTAATTAATATATAGATTAATTATAATGAATAATTTAATATATATAATTTAATAATAAATTTTTAATATTACTTGAATAAATTTAATAAACTAACAACTATACGAATGAAATTTTTTTTCGTCTTAATAAGCCTTATAAAGGCTAAGTCTGTGCTGTGTTTAATATGTTAAAGAAAATAAACCTATAACTAGAACCTAAACCTCTTTTGTTTTCCATCTTGAAAATATTTTATTTCATGTTTAGAAAAGTGTCCCCAGTTTTAATGATATACGGCTTTTTTTAATTAAAGGTAATTTAAATTTATATATTGTATATTTATATATTATTTAGCGTAGTAAATATTATATTTTATGAGGTCATTTTAATTTCTCGATATGTAATATTATTATAAATTTATTATGCTTTGTAAATATTATAAACATTGTTTATTTTATTTTTCCTTTCTTCTTTAAACTCCCATTAATTTCACTTCACATCATATGGCTGAATTTGTGCAACATTATATCATTTTGCATATCTTGTGTATTCTTCTTTTTATATGAATGTCTTTTTGCTCATTTACTTTTTTCGTTTTCAGCATTTCTAAAAGGCTTTCTGATATATTGGGAAAGCCTGATAAACATTTATTTCCATGAGAGTGACGCCAGGTTTCAGAATTTTATAGCGGTTTCTCTCGTAACATGGAGTAAATTGATTATGTACTCGGAGTACTGTATCAATACCTATAACTAGTTTACTCATTAATTTTACTTTCAAATTTCTATATACCTATAAAGTATCACCTACTATAGGGTTCAATAACTAATATATATATATATAATATAATATATATATATATATATATATATATATTGAGGTGCTATTATATATAATATATATATATATATTATATATATATATATATAATATATATATATTTATATTATATAATATATATATATATATATATATATATATATTATATATATATATATAATATATATATATATAATATTATATATCCCATATTATATTATATATATTATATATATAATTAGTAAGTTAAAAATTGCTGATTAATATTTATTATATATATATTGAAAATGATTGTTCAGTCTTTATTCAGTTATTTTTTTATTTTTTTTTATATTTTCTAATTTGTCTAGTCGTTAGTAAATAAAATTGTAATAAATATTTATTTTGTAAATAAAATTCCATGGTGTTATGAATTGTAACTACAGGAAATCTTGTCCTCAGTACCCCTAACCTATGAATTGACTGAGATTAAAATGATAACAATAATTGGCTTTATTAAGATACCATAAGTCTATGTAAGCCTAAAAAAGTTTAAAAAAGGAAGCATCTGGCAGTATTGAATTCTTTAAAATTTGAAAAATTATCAGACTTCTAATAAATTATTCTTCTGACAGGACTCAATTTCAAGCACTTTTATATAGGATTTTTTAAATAAGGAATCGGGAACCAAATCGCTGCCAAAATTAATAAGTGAAACTTTTATAGGGAGCGCGTATTTATTCTTCAATGAGCTTAAGCAACTTGAAATTCAATGTTTTACCACTTTACATCTTAAGCAACTAACCTCTCGTATCGACTTTTCTCACTATATATATATATATACTACACCATATATTTTATATATATATATCATATATATTATATTACTATATATATATACCTCACTAAGAGGGGTAAATTGGTATGAACATATTTAGGTTATAATATAATATATATATATATATACTATATGGAGGTTTATAGTAGTTTTGTAAATTCATAAATGGATGTGAGAATTTTTAAAGTAAAATCTACAATTTCGCTTTTATCTTAAAACTGATCTGGAAATATCCAAAATTTTAGGAATCAATGTCTTCGGAATCTCTTGGCAGTTTTGGAAGACGAGAATTCACCACTGTCTGGTGATTCTCTTTTATCATTTTAAACTACTAATAATTCTTCATCTTCGACTATTTTTACTGTACTAATAAGAATATTCAATCTTACGTTTTCTCTTTTCCTGACCGTCACTATCCTAGGCGATATCAAAATATTCACCAAACGCTAATATGGGGTTTGTGACTAATGATAACATGGTAAACATTTCAGTGTTCAAATTTTTTGGTCCTTAACACTCAAAATA